>BDDC01000101.1:39122-77041 GCA_001662425.1 Chlamydomonas sphaeroides | reverse complement strand
GGTTCTGGCTTGTGCTCGTGTGTGGCCCTTGTCCCAGCCTTGTGCTTGTGTGTGTCCTGTTTGTTGCTGGGTGCAGTGTAGGTGCTTTTGGGGCTGTGTGTGCTGCCTTGATGTGGTGGTGGTGCTGTGTGTGTGTCAGAGCTGGGTAGGTGGTGCTGTCCAGGGGCTGGGAGCATTTTTGCTCGTCCCTTTTGCTTTTCCTTTTTCTGCTTCTTTTTGGCTTTTGCCTTTTCCTGTCTCTTTCCTTTTCCGTTTCCTTTTGTAACGTCTCTCTCTCTCTCCAGCACGGCCGAACGGGGTGCGTCGATGACCGCGCACGCTGTGCGCGCGACCAACCGGTTGATTGATAACTGTATCGGTACGGATGCTTGTTCCTTATTGTTATTCAGGATGATCACAGCCAGCCCCAGGCACCTGTGGCGCAGGAAGGCGCCCAGCTTCTCGCTGATGGCGTTCTGGACGGCCACAGAGTCCTCATCCAGCACCCGCATCAGGGCACCTGCCGTGGGGCAGGGACGAAAGCACGGGGTGGAAGTATGAAGGGGCGCACACGCACACGGGGTACACAGGGGGCGAACGTGCCGGTTACTTGGACTCTGTGGCGCAGCCAGGCAGCTGGCCGCAGTTCATTTGCTTGGTGCTGGCTGCATGTATGTCGCGGATGGCATCAAAGCTGCGTGTGCAGCACCAGCCAGCGGTCGATGCCGGGACGGACGACCCCGCCCGGTAGTTCGTAGCAGCAGCTAGGCGTACGCACGGCTCGGCTCGACTCGACTCGACTTGCCGGTGGTGGTGCCTGTGTCGAAGAACGCCACGTCCTGACGCAGCGCCGCCGCCAGAAAGCGTGAGCGCAGCCGGTTGGCCTGGGGGCAGCGCGTGGGCGTGGGCGGGTGATGAGGTGCAGTAGTGCGGGCAAGCAAGCGGCTGCGTGCCCTGTGTGTAGTGTGCGCCACGAAGCGCGGAATGGCGTGCGGGGCCGCTCGGTGCGGTCAATGCCGCAGGCGGCCCTACAACCTGGCATGGTGCCGATGCCGTGCGTCCCAGCCTGCTGCTGCGTTCGTGTATGTGGCCTGCCTCGCTCTAGCGGGTGTGTGCGCTGTTTGTGCCGGTGTAGTGTGCGTGCAAAGCATAGCTGCCGTACGTATAGACATGCTGCCCACCTGGCGGTTGCCAGTGTACATCCAGGCGGCAGCCTCCAGGTAGCTCGCGACCATGGCGCCCAGGGCAATGTACAGGTACTGCAGCGCATAGTACGACACCCGCTGCAGGAAGCCAGCAGCCGTGGGGTCGCTTGCCAGCGTGTCTGTGAACGGTCGAAGCGGGCGGTGGCGTTGGAAAAGATAAGCACACGGGAATGCAGCAGGCGGGTGGGAGTCCGCGCGAGGTGCGCGCGCGGCGGGCGGGGTGGCTGCAGGTATTAAGGTTGGTCCAGATGCAAGCATGTGGCTGTAGTGGCTGGTCATCCAGCAAGGGCGGTCATACATGCTCGCGTGCAGGCAACAATGCGTGCTATCGATCTACCCGCTCATCACGCATGCACCCAGGCAGGGGATCTCCCCTGCACGCACCGAAGAAGCTGCCGAAGATGATGGTCCCAAGTGGACCCAGGGCCCCTGTGTGTGGACAGTAGTGTGCAGGCAGGGTAGGACACGCGTGGTGCATACAACGTAGAGACTGGGAAAAGGCGGCTACATTGCCAGGGCGTCAGAGCATGTGCATGTGGAGCACCAGGAAATTCAGATTACTCTGATAATAAGGCGCAAATACAAATGTAACAAAACGTTGACTGAACCCGCAGTGCCACGTACGTTTCCCACGACAGGCGACGCGGCTCCCGCGCTTGTATAAATAGGAATAGAAATAGAGGTACAGCGGGCTTGACCCGCCGTGATTTAAGGAGGTAGGGCGGCAGGGGGGTTGGAGCCGAGTCCCCTACATACGCGCCCTGTCCCCCAGGTATGAGGGGGTTTTCGGGAGGCAGGTTGTGTGCCTGCTCGACCCCTGTGGGACCGCGCCTCAGGTGGTCGGCGTCGTGCGTCGTGTGGCGACGCTGCTCCCGTGCGTGTCAAGCAATCCTCCCGTCCACGTAGGCGACACGGCCCCGTAGAAGGAGGCGTTCGCATGTTCGTGGAGGCATGGCCGCTCGCCGTGCGTCAACGCTCGCTCCCGCCCGCGAGTACCCGCGAAAGAGCGAGTTGATGCAGGTGAGATGCCATCAATATATACGTGCTATGCCTCACCATTGCAAAGCGCGCTGACGCTGCCGATGGCTATCAAGACCACATCTGTGGTGTCCGATGTGCTGCGGGAGTGCATCAACGCGTGCAGCGTGCGTGAAACGCAGCAGGGGCGTGTAGGGCGCGACGACTCCAGCGCAGCCAGCAGCAGCAAGATGCAAGTAAGCCGACAACGCCTGCACCTCAGACCTGAGCAGCTTCCAGAAAGGCACCGGCTTCAGCGAATTTTTTGTGGGTTGTTGCTGGTTACTTGTTATAACGGGGGTCGCCGCGTTGTCGTCGCGTGGCATTACTCCACAGTTTTTACAAACTATTTTGCAATTTGTGTATGATACAGCGTTACTTGAGGTCGACAAACGCCAAACAAATTGAAGCATGATGGCCATGAAGTAGTTTCACGCAGCTGCCCATGAACGGGTCGGCTCCCGTGATAGATGCGTAAATATGCACATAGTTTAGTCTTGTTGAACTAGTGCGGCTACACTACTCCATTACACTGTTACATCGCACAGAGTTCATTTGTAAACATTGCGAACGTGCGTCCTACCTCGGCAACTGTGCTCCGACCGAGCGTGGCTGCCGATTTACATCAGAAATGCCGTCCTTACAGCCACAGACGCCGAAGCCCGTGGTGCCGAATAACATACCCGGCCCCAAAGCCTTGCCGTGGCTCGGAATTTTGCCCACATACCTCAGAAGTCCATTTTTCCCCAAAGAGCTGGTGATATGCTGTCCATATTTTACGGGTGGTGTGGTCGCTACTTGCCCGCTGCTGACAATTTCCTCGCTCATTTACCGCCGCCGCGCCTTTTCAGTTTGTCAAGTGGTCCATTGAGTATGGCGGCATATACACCTTTGAGCTCATGGGCAAGAGGGTGCTCATCGTTACAGGTGTGAAACGTAGCTGCATGCACGCACGCACGGACGCCCGCCGCTCCTACGGCATCGATCGCGCACGTGCTGTAGCTGAACGCAAGAGCCGTGTGCGTGCTGCGTTGCTCGCTCACGAGCAAGTGTGTGGTGTCGTGCCCTCTGCCATTGCAGAGCCGTCGCTCATCCCACGCATCCTGGCCCACGGCGAGGCCAACGTGCCGAAGGTGTGAGCTCGCTCGCTAAGCTCGCTAGGCGACCCTCATCAGCAGCCGCCACGCCACGCACGGACAGCTGCTACCTAGCATAATTCGAACAGCTTGCTGGTCAAGGGCAGCTACTCCGCCCTCGGCTGCACAAAACACGCACAACACCAATCCTAGCCTACGTACCAATCCGAGCGACCCGAACTACCACTCCTACCTGCCGTACCTGCTGCACGATGTACCTGCTGCACGATGCGCGCGACGACCCCACTCGCCGGCCCACCCCCAACAGGCCGACGACTATTCTAGCACATGGGGGCCCCTAGTGAGGTGAGGCCCGCGTGCAGCGTATGTGCGTTCGTACGTATGTATGTGCGTATGTGCACTTCCTTGCGTACGTATGCTGCCAGTGCTCCTCCGCCCGCCGGGTGCGGCCGCCCCCAACCCGACGACGGCAAGGGGCTGAATCAAGGCAGGCTGCTGGCGGCGCCACCCACATTCCCATCCATGTCCTCCTTGACCACGTGCAATGCGTGCACCTCATCACCCATCCAATCAAGACCCCAACCAGCCACGCGCAACCAGATACCCCGCCCTCACCCACGCCACCGCCGCATCACCTACCGCATCGACCGCGCATGCATACTTACGCACACCTCACCCTGCTGCCGCCGCCGTGCTGCTGCCCGCGCTCGCTTCGCTGCTGCGCTGCCATACCTCGCTCCGCCATGCCCGCCCGCCGGCACGTACGGCAGCCCGCACGCGCGCATGGGCGTGGTCGGTGTGTTCACGACTGCCCACCAGACGGACACGTGGCGAGCTGCGCGGCGGGTGTACGGCCTAGCCATGGGTCCCGGCACCCTGAGGTACGTGATGAGGAGCTGTACGAGCTGCCGTGGCTATGGCTGCCGTGGGCGCGTGCTCCCGCGCGGGTCGGTCGGACCACGCACGTACGCGCATCCTCGCTCGAGCTGCCTGCGTATTGCCTGCGTAGCCATCCCTCAGAAGTGCGTCAGGTTGCGCGCAGGACAGACGCACGACGGCGTGCTCCCGTGCATCCGTCGTCCGCTACGTGGGTCCTCACATGCCGCCGCCGGCGCCTCACCCACACCCACACCCACACCCCCAGCCACCACTACCCCGTCATCCTGCGCTGCGTGTCCAAGCTGGGCGACTTCCTGGAACGCGTCAGCGCCGGAGCTGCCAGCGGCGGCAGCGGCAGCGGCTGCGACGAGGTGCTGCGGCCCGGTGGCAGCGTCAACGTGAGCTGGCTGACCAACGCCTTGACGCTGGAGATCATTGGGCTGGCGGCCTTTGGAATGGACTTCGGGTTCCTGGACAACCCACAGGCGGCGGAGCTGCCCACCCACCTGGACCAGGTGCGTAAGCGGTTCGTTGCTTGATAGAGTTCGTTGATAAGAGCTTGTTAATGGGGGTTCGGTGACAGAGGCTCGTCGATAGGGGTTCGTTGCGTGATAGGGGCTCGTTGATGGCGACCGTGGGCCCCCGTGGACCCCACGCACATGTACGTACGCTGTGCCCGCACCGCCGGGCTGCCAGTTTCTGAGCGGGCCTCGGCGCCGCCGCCGCCGCTGTGTGCTGCAACCGACCCGCAGGCGATCCGCGAGATCGCCGACCGCACGCACAGCGTGTGGCGGCGGCTGCTGCCTTGGCTGTACCGGGAGAAGTGGCGGCAGGGCGAGGCGGACATCGCGGCCCTGCACAAGTTCGTCGAGGTAGGGTCTTGCCGTGGCCGCTGGGGCGCCGCCGCCCGCGCGGTGCTGCGCGCCGTCCGGTCGCCCGCGCCCGCGCGCGGTCCACGGCCGGTCGATAGCAAGCATCGGGTTGCTTGTTAGCGCCGACGTTACTTCCCAAGCCCTTCTCCAGTCATTCCAGCTCAGCGGCCGGGGCCTTGCCTAGCTCACATGCGCTGCCATGTCAGTGATTGACGCGCTGTAGTGGGGAGCCCTCGTTCTCACCTCCATATCGAGATAGGCCGACGCAGTCGGCGACGTAGAGATAAGGGAGTGGAGCTTGAGAGGCGGGAACTAGCTAAGAGTCCAAACATACGAAATAGGAATAGAAATAGAAAATGGTTGCGACTTGTGTGAAACACAGGTCATTGCATGCAGGAGGGCGGGCGTGTATGGGGCGAGCCCCACGCCTACCAGAGTCCAAACATACGCGGAGCGTGTGTAAGATAGAACGGCGACCAGGAGGTCTTGGACCTCCCTCCATAGCTTGGTTACTACAGAGTGGCATTAGCATGTTGCCCGGGCAGCTTGTAGGCCTGCCTACCGTACACATATCACGTGGGATGGCACGTACCGTGCCCCCATGGGGTTTCCCCTCTGGTCCCCCTGCTCCGCCTTCGGCGGGCGAGGGCCGTCTCCTACACGCGCTCGACCCCTGCAGCAGCCATGCTCGCTGACCGCGTGCCGCCCGCTTGTGCTGCGGCCGATGCCGCCGCTGCTACCAGGACGTGTGGGCCGCGCTCAAGGCGCAAGGGCCGCCGGCCGCGGACGACTTCCGGTTCGGCGCACAGCTGCTCCGCCTCGCGCACCCCTCCCGCGGTAAGCACCGCGCGACTCGCTCGGCCGGCGCCGGCCCGACCTGACCGCGCCCCTCCCTGCGGCCGCACGTGCCATTGCGCTACACAGCAGCTGCCAGGCGCGCGATCGCCCCCGCCCGCTCGCGCGCCTGCTGCCCCGCAGGCGGCGCTCGCATGAGCGATGAGCAGGCGTGTGCTGAGATTGCAACCCTGCTGATCGGCAGCCTCACATCTGCCGTGTAAGCAAGCGACCGCGTGCTCCCACGAATGTCGGCGTCCCAGTGTATGTACGTCGGCAGCCACCGGATTGAACGATACGTCTTGGGCTCCTCGCATCATCAAAGCGCGTGGCAGCCGTGCGAGCACTGGTCGGTCCCTCGTCCACCGCCAGTCCGCCCCCGCGCAGATGGAGGTCTGCTGGCAGCTGCGGAACTGCCACATGCAGACCCCGACCCCACATGCAGGCCCCGTATGCCACACACAGCAAACACGTGTTGGTCTCCCCCCCCCACACACACACCCGCCGCATAGTGCGCTGACGTGGGCTCTGTTTGCGGCGGTGGCGCACCCAGGGGCGGCGGGCAGCGTGCTGGAGGAACTGCGGCGGGCGGGTAAGCAAGGCTGCCGGCCCAAAGAGCGATGGCCTATCACAACTTTTATGTAACTCCAAATATTTGAGATGTCTGATAGGGGCGAGGCAACTCCTTAGAAGTGCAGCGTGCGTAGGATTTTTTGTAACAGTTGATGTTGGTCATCCGGTTATGGATTTGATCTCTGAAGCGGCGGCAAGCGGGCGAGCGACGAAGGCCGCGCGGAGGACTCCTCGCCCTAGGGTGGCGAGCAGGGGAGGCGGGGTGCAATTGCTGAGCGTATGCATGGTGACGTCATGACGAGGCACATGAGGCGGGCGGGGCAGGCGGCGATGCAGCGCGGCTGCCCAGGGCTCAGCGCCTCACGTGCTCCCACCCCTGGCGCCACTGACTCTCGTCCTCCCCGCGCCGTCGTTGCCGGTTGTACCGCCCCGCTCAGGCCTGCCACCTGCCGCCGACGCGCCGCTGCCCGCTGCCGCCGCTGCTGCCGAGCCCAAGCCCTCCGCCGCTGCCCCGGCTGCTACCTTCAAGCCGGCGCCAACTACCGACGTGTGCGCCGCCGCCGCTGACGCCGCGGCCGCTGACGCCACGGCCTCGGCGCTGCTGTCCCTGCCCGGTGGACACGCGGGACTGGCTGCGCTGCCGCGGCTGGACGCCTTCACGCACGAGGCGGCGCGTCTCTACACCACCGTATCCACTGGCAGCTTCCGTGTAGTGCCCCCCAACGGCCCACCGCTCCGGCTAGGGCCCTACGAGGCGGCGCCGGGCACGGTGTTGTGGATCCCCTTTTGGTGCCTCCACAACTCGCCGCGCTTCTGGCAGGCGCCGAGCGAGTTCCGCCTGGTGAGCTAGCGGTTGGCTCTAAATATCCTGGGCTACAGTTACCTGCAGGTGGCTTGATCACTCGCAGCGTGCCCCAAGCAACACCGCGGACCCAGCAGTGCGCCGCGCATGCTCACCCCGCCCAACGCGTACTCGGCGTGCACTTCGTGCACAGCAATCTGCAACACCCCTCCCCGCCCTGGGCGGCCGCCCTGTCTATCCCTCACGCCAAACAGGACCGCTGGCCGGGCGGCGAAGCTGCCTCGGACGTCAGCGCCGCTCAGGCCGGCTCGCGCCGCTGCCCCTTCTCCTCGGGTGCCGCCAGCACCGGCGCCAGCACCGCAAACGCCGCCAGCGACGACAGCGGCGACAGCACGGACAGCGGCGGCGACATGGGCAGCGGCGGCGACATGGGTAGCGGCGGCGACAGCCCCGGCAGCAGCGACAGCCGCAGCAGCAGCCACGTCGGAGCGGACACCTCGCGGCGCCCTTCCTCTGCTGGCGCCGGCGGCACGCGCGGCGCGCCCACGCCCACGCCCACGTCCAGCTGGCAGAGCGACGCCTTCATGCCCTTCAGCCGCGGCTCTCGCAACTGCCCCGGCCAGGCCCTGGGACTGCTACACCTCAAGGCCTCCCTGGCGTACCTGGCCTCCCGCTTCGAGTGGGCCCTGGACGAGGCCATGGGCGGGGTGGCCGGTGTGCTGCGACGCAGCGCGACGACGCTGCTGCTCGAGGTGGAGGGCGGGCTGTGGATGCGGGCGACGCCGCGGCGCGCGTGAGCGCTGGATGGCTGGCGGGGGCTGGCTGGCGGGGCCTGGCTAGTGCGAAGCGCCATTGCGGTTTGTGCAGAGCGGTTTGGGCAGAGCGGTTTGGGCAGCCCACTTGCAGCCCTGCAATCGACGTGTGTTGCTGGGGAGTGGAGCGGCGGGCTGTGGAGGGGGGCCGGCGCCGCGGCGTCTGTGACCTGTGGGAGGGCGGGCTGCGGGCGAGAGCGGCGAGACGAGGGTCATGTGTATCCCCATTCACTTTATTTCACAGAAAGCGGCGACACGAGGAGCGCAGGGGCCGTGTGAGCGGGCGCCAGAAGGCGACGGCGGGAACTGACTGTTGGGGTGCGTAGGTGTGGGCTGGTGGCAGGGAGCGGATCGGAGCCGAGCAAGTTGGTCGCGGCCGTCAGGACACGGGACCGGCGGGAGGTGTGCAATGCGTGCGTGCAAGCACGGCGCCGAAGTGGGCAAGTACGTACGTACTGGGGACATGAGAGGAAGCGAGACGAGGGTTGTCGCGGCGACGGGCAGGGCGGAGGGTACGGAGAGGGCCGAGAGATTCAGCAGCAGGAGATTGAAGAAGCTTGCGGAGTTTACGTAGAGGGCGGAGGCAGGGTGCGGAGAGGAAAGGGTTGTACGGAGAGTGCGAGAGTGAGAGGGAGTATGGCGGCGAGTAACGGGTTGTACGGAGAGTGCGAGAGTGAGAGGGAGTATGGCGGCGAGTAACAGGTTGTACGGAGAGTGCAGAGGGTACGGATAGTGGTGGATAGGAGTGTACGTGCGGATAGTGAAGCGGGTTCGGAGAGTGGCGGGGCCCCACCTCGGGGCGGCCTGTGGTGTGAGGGCGACGCCGCGGCGCATGCGCGGGGTGTGGCTGGGGTTGAGCGGGGTGGGGTTGAGCGGGATGGGTTGATCGGGGTGGGGTTGAGCGGGGTGGGTTGATCGGGGTGGGGTTGAGCGGGGTGGGTTGATCGGGGTGGGGTTGAGCGGGGTGGGTGCACGCTTGTTTGCATGGGCAGCTTGTGGTAGGGTTGGTGCGGTGGGGTGCGGTGCGTGGGGCGGGTTGCGTAGCATCGAAGGCTAAGCGGGTGGCTTGAGCGGCGTCGGAGCGTGGGCGAGGACTGCAGAGAGGGGTTTGCGTTGACAGGACGCTGGCGGAGGGACAGCAGGATATGCAGAGGCGCTCCGCGCGGCGGTGGCGCGCGCGGCGAGCCAGCCGGCTGCAGTTGTGTGTCTGTGACTGGCAGGACTGAGGATCAGGTGTGCGGGTGCGCGGAGGGTATTGGCCATCGCATTCGGTGTTGATCTGGCCGCCGCGGGCCGTGCCACGGCGTGCTACGACGTGCGTGGTGCTGAGGTGCTGACACTGCCCGAACCTGCGGCGCGGTGCACGCTTGCGTTGGCGCAGCGGCAGCTGCCTGGGCGCTGGGCGCCCCGGGCGCGACCCGTGCGTGTCACGACCCGCTCATGTCGGACACCAGTGACCGCAGTCTCATTGTAACATGAATGATGGGATTACCGTATATATCATAATGCAATTACTGGATTCATGCTGTCCCCATGCTGCCTGATCCCCTTGCACACGTGATCGGCACGCTGCAGCACTCTGGCAGTCCAGGCTTCAAGTGGATCAGGTGCCGAGCGCGCGGAAAAAGGTACTGCTCGAGATGGCAGGACAGCAGCCCGGGAGCGCTGCGAGTGGCTGACCGGATTCGTGGCATCGGGGATGCGGCCGAGGTGCATGGGCAGAGCCATGGGGATGGAGGTGACCCCCAAGAGCGCGGCGCCTGGTGGGCGGCTGCCTCGCCGGGCCGTGCTGCGCCGATGACACGTTGTAGCACGACAAACGCACGCGGCGAGGGGGGCGTGCGGTGAGCAAGGAGGGGGGCGAGGGGCGGCACATCCGACTCGGGCTTCCCGGAGCGGCGTTACAGCCGCACGGCCTTTTTACTGTGGACGTGAAGAGCCAGCGTGGAAGCCATTGGAGAGCACCTGTGGCAGCCGCACGGCCTGCAGCCTACCCGCCCGCCGGTCCCTGCGTCTGCGTGCACTTGCCCCCCTCCCTGCAGCCTGACCTCGGGAGCCGGCCCACCTGGTCTCGCCGCCTCGCCATGCCTCTGTCCCCCGCGCCTAGTCCGGCCCAGGCGACCTGCACTCTGCCGCTCCCTCCCTCGTCCCTCCCTCACGAGCAGTGCTGCACCTGGAGAGCTTGCACCTCCAGCATGCCCTGCCGCCCCAACACCGCCCCAAACAGCAGCGCGGCGTGGCCACGACGGCACCGCCACCGACGCACAGCCCGCTTGGGATGCGCTTATTCGAACGCCGGCCGCACACCCGACACCGACGCGCCGACGCCCAGGGCCAGCTGCCGGGCCTGGCCCTCCGCAGCCTCACACGCAGCCCCGCAACGCACGCCCGGCTGCAGCTCGGCAGGGCCCTGAGTGGCGACCCGCAGCAGCGACGACACAGCGCGCATGCGCTGGGCGCACAGTACGCGGCGCACCACAGCGCGTCGCTGTGGCACTGCGAGCAACACACGAGCGAGCACCGCCGTCCCTGCCGGCCGGCCGGCCGGCCGGGCCCCGCAACACGCGCGCGCCGAAGCACACACCGCGCACGCGCACACACACGCACCAACCACGAGGAGCCCGCGCTCCCCCCCTCCAGCCAACATGCACGCGATGGCTGTGCACGGGCCCAACACACACTCGACAACGAAAGCGATAGCGATAGCGATGGACACACACATGTGCGCAGAAATAGCCGGGTCGCGCTCGCTTGCAGCCTAATGCGACCGCCCAAGAGCAGCCATATCAATGTTATGTACGGTATTGGCGGCGCCGCGCCCGCCGTACGTCCGTGTGAGGGCCATACGGCGGCGCGGCGGACCCGCCGTTAGCAAACAGTTGATGTTCACAGAGCCTCGCCCTCGTCCTCGCCCTGGCCCCTGTCCGCCCCTCTCAGCTGGCAGGGCGGCCAATCTGCCGCCCCGCCTGCAACCACACGGCAGACGCTCGGTCCCTTTGCCAGCAGCCGCCACCACAGCAGCGCAGCAACCCCGCAGCGCCGCGCGCGCACCCGGCAGCTCCGACAGCCCCACCCGGCACGGCGCGGCTCGGAGGCGCGGCCCCGGCCCCGGCCCCGGCGGCGCCCGAGGCGCACTCCTCATACCGGTATCACACGCAATGAATCCAGCCGCCCAGCCGCCCAGCCCCACACCCGCAAGGGTCCTGCCCAGCCGCGCACCGCACAACTGGCATGCGGCCAGCAGCCAGCCCGATGCCACCACGGTGCCGACACACGGCGCCGCAAGGCAGCACACGGCGGCCGGGCCGTGACGCCGGGCCGCGGCGCTCGCGCCGCATCCGGGGCTCCCGCTATCGCACAGCGGCCCCATAACACCCCACCCCACCCACCCCAGCGCAGCGCAGCGCAGCGCAGCGCGCGGCATCGTAAATCATTGGCAGCCCAGGCAGCCCACGACTGGGCGGTCCGCGTGCAGCCCTCGCGCCCGCCCCGCGCACTGCGCGGCCTGTTCGGCCCTCGCATGCGCAGGGGCTGGGCCATAAGAGGGAGTACTCGGGAGTAACGGGCTCGTCGCGACGGTCCCAGCGGCAGCCCGGGCCCAAAGCTGAAAGCGCCCCGCCCAATGGCGCGGAGCGGTGGGCCTCGACCGCCTGTCTGCCGCAGTGTCGCGCGCCCGCGCCGTTGCAGGCGCGGCGCCGCTCGCTCGCAGAGCTTCACTGCAGCTGCAGCTGCATGCTCAGTCGCTAAGCCAACACGGCTAGCTATTCCAGCTAGCGAGCAAGGCGCTAGCATCCGCTAGCATCCTGCCGATGCCGATGCCGATGCCCATGCCCATGGGTATGGGTGCTGGCCTAACCAATTACACCCGCATGATAAGCCAACAAGCATTTCATTACCGGAACGCCCCGGGTTGTTATAAACCGTAAGTGCTTCATCACGGCAGCCGGATCAGCGCCCGCCGGCCCGTGCGGCTGAGCGGCGGCGGCGGCCGCCGCGTTGGCGGCGGCGGCCGGCGGCCGCTGGCGGCGGGCGCCGTACGTCCGGCATCGACGTCAGCGCCAGTGTTGCGCCGCGGTGGCGGTGGCGGGCTCTTGCTGATGCCCATGATCTGTACGGCACGGTGTACGGCACGGAGATACGGCACACGCAGATCAGGCGTGCTATGTTCGGGTATGTGATGGGAGTACGGTACGACGTCGCGCAGCGGCGGGCGGTTTCCACAACAGCGTCACGGCAGCATGCATGTACCGGCGCGGCCGCAGGCGAGGTATGCTTGTGCTTTACGTACATGCAGCAGGCCCTCGTAGATGAGGCCGGGCGCCGTATCCGGAAGCGCGTCGTCGTCGTCGCCCTCGCCGCCGTAGCCGCTGTCCGAGCCGCCGCCGCCGCCACCGTGCTGTGCGCCGCCTCCGCCACCGCCGCCGCCGCCTCCGCCTCCGCCGCCGCCGCAGTCGGGGTCCTTATCGTCGGTTAGGCCATCGCTGCGGCACAAGGTGGGAGGGATCCGCCGTTGAGGACGGCGGCCGAGCGGCACCGCTGCTCGAACGCCGATTGTGCCTCAGCCACGCACAGCCCGTCCCTGTGCGCAACCCCCGCCACCCCGCCAGCCGCTGTCGCGACTTGCGCCACCGCCCCCCAACACACAACGGCTAGGCCGTCGCACGCACCAGTCGTTGTCCACGCCGTCGTTGCAGTTGCGCTCCGTGGTGTCGTCGCTGGTCTTGACGCACACACCGATGAGCGCGTACTCTGCGGGCGGCACACCCCACGCACGCAATAACCAGCACGCGATAACCGATAACCGACAACCGACAACCGCGGCGCCGTGCACAGATCGTGGCCTAGCTGCATGCTGATTCCGCGACTGAAAAGCCAGCCAACAGGCCAGGGGCGGCCAGGCAGCGCGGCCGGGGGCTACCCGCCGGCCCCGGCCGACCAGCAGCAGCCCCTGCAGCCTCGCCGCACGCCCGCCACCCCGTCACCCAGCTGCCCCTTCGCCCCGGCTGCCAGGGCCCGGCTGGCCCCCACACAGGGGGGCTGGCAGCGGCCCGATCGATCGGCGGCTATGGGCCCCGGCCCCGGCCCCGCACTCACGCTCCCACATGTCCTGCGCGGTGATGACGATGCGGCAGCCCGCCAGCTCCATGGACAGGCGCTGCGGGTGGGGGCGGTGTGTGGTGGGGCATGACAGCAGGACAGCGGCAGGGCGTGCGGGGCGCGGCAGGCTGCATGTGTGCAGAATTATGAGTCTGTTTGTGCTCATCTTTGAGGAGCGTGATCTAGTAAATCACGCGCGAGGTTATGTGTGTTTATTTTCAGGTTGTACGTGTGTGGCGCGCGCTTGCTTACCGTCACGTCCGAGGGCGCCTTGGAGTTAGGCACTCGCAGCATGCCAATGTTTACGGGCTTGTGGATGGATGAGTAGGCGTTGCCGTCCCAGCGATGTACCATGGCCACGCCCGTGCCAATGTCCTTCCACGGCATGTCGTACTTGTGGTACCTGCGCACGTGTACGGCCGGCAAGAGGGGCGCATGACATGCATGCCCGTACATGGCATGACGATGATCCGTACAACAGGTGTCACAGATCGAGTGCGCACCAACAAGTTGAGGAAGCTCGCTGGCAGGGACACGCGGCAACTGACGCCGACGATTACGTGCACGAGTTGCTATGAAAACATTTATGCTAGCTGTACAGCATAGCATTGTACCACAGCATAGCCAGGGGCGTCTCACGAGGTGCCGTGACTGATCCAGTCCGCCGCCCGCCCTGCTTCGCTAGCCGTACCATTTACAACTATTTATCATGTATATACTACGCATACAATGATAGGGATTATGTTGTCCTAGGCACTCACGAGGTGCGGTAGCTGATCCAGTAGGTGCCCGCGCAGCCCTCCGGCACGCCGCTGCCGTCGCCCTGCCCGCCGGCGCCCACGCCCAGCGGCATGCGGATAAAGTGGTCCGACTGCGGCGGGTTGGGTTGGAACGGATCGCGTTGGAGCGAGCAGATAAGTCGCAGGAGCAGGAGCCGGGCGCGAAAAGGGCGCAGAGCAGGGCGGACCCTTGCCAACGCAGTCGGCTGTGGGTCACACATGCTCACACCGCGCACAGCCCAGCCCACCCCGGCCCCACCCCACCCCCGGCCCACCCGCGCCTCGACACGCCCCGCCCACCTCGCCTGCGCCCAACAGCAGGTGCCCGGCCCGGCCCTGCCGCTCCCGCGCCCCGCCCGCCCCCCCCCGCCGCCCCAGGGGGACACTGTCATCCCCTCGCAACGCCTACACATCCCAACCGCCGCCCGCCGTACCTCGCTGCCTGCGGCCGGGATCCACTTCTTCACCGTCCTGCCTGGAGCCAGGTCGCCGCGCTTTATGAGCACAAAGGGCGAGCCCCAGCCCAGCTGCCAGATCTGTGAGAGGCAGCGTGAGCGGGGGTGTAGAGCGGCACCGGACAGGAGCGTTGGGGCCGGGGGGGGGGCGCTTGGAGGGCACGCAGGGGGAGGGGAGGGCGACGAAGGGGTGGGTCGGGACCAGCGCGCCAACAGCCGCAGGGTGCAGGGGGACGGCAGCGGCGGCGCCGCCGTCCGTCACCGACCAGCGGCCAGGGCCCCTGGCCGTCGTGACGCCGCACGGCTGCCGGCCCGTACACCGTACAAGTACGGCATACCGTACCTGCGGCGGGTTGTAGCAGCGCAGGCCGTAACCCCGGTACGAGCCCATGGCGCTGCCGATGTCGCCGTACTCCTGCAATACGGCAGCACGGACAGGTTCTGGGATGTCACGGATGCTTTGACTGATGTCGGCCTGGCTGGCAGCTCGATGTGGTGCGCATGCGTTTGTGTGTTCAGAAATAATGTGTGTGTGTGGGGGGGGGGGGCATTTGGCAAGGGTATGTGTGTGAGGCGGGGTCCGGCGGGCCTCATTGGCCTTAGTGGCCCTGCGGGGCGGCAAGGTGTGTGCACGTCTGTGCCCCGCGACGCGGCAATTGACGCGGCATTGATGCAGTCGGCTTCCCATTTGCGGCAACAAACAACTTTGGCGGGCGTCACCAGCGCGGGCGTGCCGGCGTGGTGCACAGCCACAGCGCGTGGGCCGCATACATGTGATTAGCATACATAGCACAGCGCATTACACACTTATCATCGATAGCACATTTCACGCATATCGATAGCATGTGTTGATGTGATGGAAAGGATCTCACCAGCGTGGGCGTGCCCGCGTGGTGCAGCCACAGCGCGTGCCCCAGCTCGTGCATCCACAGCCAGGGGCTCTCCCACGTGTCGCCCGCGATCCAGGTGTACGAGTACTGCAGGGCGGCGGCGGGGGAGCACGCGAGGGGGGCGGCAGGCGGGCGGGGTTGCGGGCGCAGGTCGGCGCACTGCCAGCAAGCTACGGGAACCACGGGAACGAGCTTTAGCACCAGCACAAGCATCGGCACAAGCATCAGCACGAGCATCAGCATTAGCAGCTTGGCACCCTATGCCAGCAAGCACCGGCACCGTGCTCGACTACTCGGCACCCATGCGGTCCCCGACAGCTTGCCCGAGGGGTTCGGGCCAGGCCGGCAGCTGTGTAGCCAAACGGTGGCCGGCGGTCGGCACACCCACAGACGTGCAGCCTTGCCCCCTCGCGACCCCTACCCCGCACCCGCCGGGGGCCCCACCTTGTAGTTCTGCGGCTTCATGGGCTCGGGATTGATGGGGCCTGTGGTGGAGATACCCGCCCAGTCGCAGTCGGCCTCCTGGGGATTGGGGGTACGAAATGGGTAGAGGTTGCGAGAGCGGTGGGGGCGAAGGGGAGCGTCAGGGGCCGGGGGACGGGGCGTGAGCGGGGGGCGCGCCACTGTCGAAGCGCGTGCTGCGGTGGCGGGTTTCGGGCTGGGGGAGGCCTCGGCACGGTCGGGATCGCGAGCACAGGCGTCCCCGCACCCCATCATCGCATTACGACAACACGCGCTACAGCATAGCTACCTGTTGCATGCCATGTGGTCGTGGCGCGCATTACATGACTTCATGATATTGCCATATAACCACAGTGTTGTGTGTCACATTGTCATGTATTACGTGCTGCATGCCATGAGGTTGCAGCGCACCTGGAAGGTCTGGTGTAGCTTGGGCATGAGCATGACTCGGTGGTTGTAGGCCGACAGGTCGATCTTGAGCGCGTTCATCGCATACTGCTCCGCCCTGTGCGTGTGCGCGTGGGCGCAGCGGGCAGGGTGCGGGAGGCGAGCTTGGCGGCGTTGGGCAGCAACCTGCCGCTGTTGGCGGCGTTGGGCAGCAACCTGCCGCTGTTGGCGGCGTTGGGCAGCAACCTGCCGCTGTTGGCGGCTGGCTGCTCCAGCCCCTTTGCCGACCCGGCTAACCCCCGTGGCCGACTGGACACGCGGCCCGCACCCTCCGTTGTGTGACCAGTAGCTCGCAAGTAGAACCAGCCGTAGGGTTTTGGGTTCTTTACTTGACATCGCAATGACACGCAGCACAGCGCAGCGCTACGTCATATGCACACATGTACATAGTCATCATGGAGCTCACCAGTAGAACCAGCCGTAGGGGTTTTGGTTCTTGCAGCTGGTCACGGTCCAGGGCACGGAGCCCATCTGGGGCGAACCCACGCCGGCGCAGGGCATGTTGAGTGGGCCCACGATGAGCGAGCCGTCAATGTCGATCTTGGTGGTGCCGTACGAGCACGTGTCCCAGTAGCCCGCCAGGTTGAGCTCCCGGTCCTTGAACAGGCTCCACAGTTGCTGCGCGGTGACGGAGGGATGGAAGGGGGGAGGGGGAAGGGGAGGGGGGACGGGAGGGGAAAGCGTGTGTGTTTTGGGTGGGGTGGGGGCACGGGCATCGCCACACTGCGCCATCATCATCCCGCCGGCCAACCGGCCCATTATGCCACGCGACGCATCCGTTGCGTGACCGCGAGGGAGCCCCTCAGCGAGGACCGCCGCCTGGCGCCAGCAACGACAGCGGCTGCTGTGCGGCCCGCCCACGCAGGCGAGCCACGGCCCCAGTGCCGCCTCTGCCCCCTGCATCATCATTCCAGTCGCGGGGCGGCCCCACCACCCCGCGGCCATGGGCTGCAATTACCAAAATCGCCCCACCGCCTAGTATCCCCCTGCCGTTATCATCCTATCCCCAGCGCCCTGCCGCCAGCTCCCCACGGCCCCAGCGCGACCCACCGACTGCGTAGCCGCGGGTCCGCCGCCCTTGTTGCACATGTTGACGATGAAGATGATGACCTGGATGTACGGCAAATGTACGACAGATGGGGATGTGTATGGCAGCAGGGGAAAACATTGGCAAGAGGATGTGTTACCGGGGGAGGGAGCTTCCGGTGCTGGCGTGCGGTCCCGGCGCAGGAGCCAGGCACGGCACGCCTCGCGAGGCCGGGTGGCGGCTTCCGTCGCATCTCGTAGCGACTGGGCCACAAGGGTGCAGTATATAGTGGAGGCTCGAGGTTTTGGGCACGGAGGGGAGTAGACCGCGTGCACATGGTTTGCGGCGTGGGGAGGTGTGGGGAGACCGGGAACTCCAGCTGCTTGGCACCGGTGGCGACATGCCAAGATCAAGGGTGGCCGTGGCGGCCCCTAGACATGCAGGGCGAGCCGTGCTCAGTGTCGGGGCTGTGTTATGCTAATAGCTGTGTCGCTGCTTGCCTTGAGGTCGGGCGCGGTCCAGCGGAGGTCTGTCTCCAGATCGAGCGGCGAGATGGGGCCGGGCCCTTGCTGCAGGTCACAAGGGCGGCGGCGGGAGTAGAGGGATTCAGCTAGAGGGCGGGGGGATGAAAGGCTGCTGGGTGGCACGTGCCAAAAGGTGCAGCGTGTGGCGGGGCGGGGAGAGGGGAGGGAAGGGGTTGGCGGCGCGCGCAATTGCGACGCGCGGTTGCTGTGAGTCCGTGCGAAGCTGGGTGGACGCGTGGCGAATATGCGCGACACAGCGACACGTGGTGTAGGAATGATGCATGTACGTTGGGATGAGTGCTGTTGTGGATAGCGGCGCGACAAGGCGTGCCAGCGGCATTTGGCATGCCGGCAACGCGGCGAAGAAAGTCCAGACTCGCCGCCACCATGGCAAGCAAGCTGGCGGCATCCTCTTGGCAGGCGAGGGCACCGGAGGTGCACTGCCGCCTGGAACCGTTTGGCATCAGGCACGGTGCAGGTGCATAACCCCCCGCTTTTCGATATAGCATAACACCTCCAATCATTAAGCCAATGGCAGCATCAGATCATTTCGTATCGATAGACAGCCACACGGGCACCGAGGGCAGCGGTACGCCTTTCGCCAAAGTGTTCGCTTCGCTCACCGCTTGCAGCATACGCCGGTCCACCTGCTGCTCAGACGCAGCAAAGATAGCCGCCCGCTCCTCGAGCTGCTGCTCGAGTGAAGCCGGCCGCGACGCTGCCTGGAGTTCCCTGACCTCCATCGCGCCCGCCAGCGCGCGGTTTGCAAGCGCCATACTTGCAAGCAGCAGCAGCAGCAACACTGAAAGCATCGTGAAGTACACTCGTGTGCACTATTCGCCTAACGTCTTAGTGCGACGGAGTGCGACGGCATCGGACGGTTACTGCTTCGGGCGGCCAGCACGCTTGCTGGGAGCACTGTGTGGGTAGGGGCGCTGTGTGGGGAGAAGGTTGTTCTTCGTGGCCTGGACGGGGAAACCGTAGTGTTGTACGGCATTACGGCGCTCACTGCAGGCAGCCGTTTCAACGGCTCTCACGCTTGTGGACGACTTCAATAGTCTGCGAGAGCCAGGCCTGGCGCAAGTTTCGACCGCAGGGCGACTGCCCCGAGCCTGCGGTGCACCTTCAGCAGCGCTTACAGACGCCTGCTGCCGTGCAAGCAATGTGCCGGGGGTCTCGCGGCATACTCTATCGTGCTGCGCAGACGAGGTGCCGCGCTTCGCGTGTGCCGACCATGGTGCACAAAGCGCGTCAGCCTCGGCCACGCCCGGTACGCAGCTAGAGCTTCACGCGCGCTGCCGGAAAGCTGCAGCACCGGCTTGAAAGGCGCGACACATGCTATGAGCGGCTGGGAGCTCCCACCTGGTTGTCAAGGTAGCATCGCCCTAGCTTCGGCACCCACGTCGCCAGCCCTTGGCGGCTTACACACACCGCTCCAGCGCTCGCGACGCTGCCGTGCGCAGTGCCGGCCCGCTGCAAGCGCTCCACCGCGTAGCCGACGCAGCAGATATCCCCAAGCATGCGTCAGCAAGCACGTTGCCATGCCTCGCGCCCTCGCGCCATGTCGCCATCGAACGAGGGGCACACACACCCCGGCGCATGTCCTGCACGCTGTGCAGGTACCGCACCCCGGACCTCCAGCGCGAGACACCTACAGCGCCACAACCCTGCACGCGCCCGTTCCCTCGCCTACCAGCCTAGCCGCACACAAGTTGAACACACTGACGTGCCGCGTCGCCTCGCCCCACTCTGCTGCCGCGACTTTCGCAACCGCCGACCGCACCCGCCTCGCCATAAGCAGCCTGCAGTGTCAGCCCGCTACGCCCCGACGATCCTGAAACTAACACAGAAGCTCAGTAGCCCTAACGACGATGAACTGATGCTGGTGCTGCCTGTTGAGCCCCGCTACCGCCTAGCACGCCGCGCCGTCCTGCCCCGGCGAGGAGCCTCCCGGAGCACAACCAGCACGCGCTCGGCGCCGGCACGTAACCGCACCGCAGCCCCTTGCGCCCGACCGGACAACAGCGGACCGCCAGGAGAAGCCAGCGCCGCTGCAGTCAAGACCTGGCCTACACCCCAAAACAGGCACCACACGTCACCTCCTCACTCGAAAAGCACAGCAATATCACATGTCAGTCTTGGCCCCCACCACCACCCGCCCGTCAAGCCGTGCCGCGACACGAACCCTGCCTCCTCGGCCCTCCCTCCCCGCGCTCCCCACAACGCCGGGCCGCCGGCGCCGCCTCAGCCTCCCTGGCCCGCGGCCGCGCCAGCGCCCTCCCGCCACACCCCGCAGCACCTACCCTGCCTCGCCGCCCCCTCCCGCACTCCCCCCGTCCTGCTGCCCCTGCCCTTGCCCCTGCCCCTGCCCCTGCCCCTGCGGCAGCCGCAGCCCGCTGCACCCCTGCTGCGGCCGCGAGCCGCCAGGCCAGCCGCCTGCATGCCCCGCGGGGCCCGGCCCGGGCAGAGGCCGACACCCGTGCCCAGCTAGCCCGGGCGCCAGCCCCGGCTCTGAGGCCGCACGCGCCGCCAGCACCCGGATGCGCTGCGGCACCGCCGCACCCTCCCACTCCAGCCCCGCGCGCCAAGGCTCCGCGTCGGCGCCGCCGTTACCGCCGCCGCCGCGGCGGCCGTCGCCGTCGCCACCGCACGACGCGAAGGGCGAGGCCTGGGACAGCGGCCGCGGCGGATGTTCCGACGGCAGCGGCGGCGATGACGTCGGGGCGAGAGGCCGGGCCGGGCCGCCCTCCGCACGCTGCGGCGGCGTGAGCCCAGGCCCCGGCCCGGGTTTCAGACGGGGCGGGTGTTCCGTCGCCGCCGGGCGCGGCCCTGGCGTGCTGGGACACGCCGGGCGGGCACCTGCCGCCGCCGTCAGCGTCGCCGCCAGCTGCTGCTGCTGCGCGTGCCGCTGGTGTGGCGGCGGCGCTTGGCTGTAGGCCGAGCCGGGCGCGGCCTCCGACGGCCACGGCGGGTGCCAGGGCGGCGGCGGCGGCGGCGGCCCTAGCCACACCTGCGACGGCGGCGGCGGGTGCGGGTAGGCGTGCGGTGGCGGCGGCCGCCACGCGCCGCCGCCGCCGCCGCTGCAGGTCGCCGCGCCCATGCTCGCGCTCCTGCCCAGCAAGGCCGCGCCGCAACCGCCTCCGCCGGCGCTGGCGCCGCTGCCGCCGCTGCTAACGCCCCAGCCGCAGCCGCCGCCGCCGCCGCCACCGCCGGAGCGAGTGCCCCGTCCTGCCCCCGACCACACCGGCGGTGCCAGGAGGACTTGGACCTGAGGTGGCGGCGGCAGTGTCGCAGCTGCCTCTGGCGCCACCGTCGCCACGGCCGTGGCCGGCGGCCGTAGCGGCGGGCCCCCGACGGCGGCGGCGGCGGCGCACGCGGACGCGCCCGCTCGAGCCGTGTGGACGGGGAGCTCTCTCGAGCTGCCACCGCCGCCGCCGCTGCCTCGAAGCCACGCCGCCAGCGGCGCCCAGGCCCAGGGCGAGCTCTGCTCGGCGGCGGCGGCACCGCCGGCGTGCGGCGGCGCCGCCAGGGACGATGTCGAGGAGCAGCGGGAGCCGGCCCGGGAGGCTTCCAACGCCTCAGCCACCGCGCCCGCCGTGCTGCGTGGCGAAGACGGGCCCGGCGCCAGCTGCGCCTCCGCCGGCGCCGGCGCCGGCCGCAGCGCCGGCGGCGCCGTCGAGCTGCGCGAGGCGCCCATCGGCGGCGAAGGCGTCGCTCGCCGGTGCACCAGGCTGATGGCCGGCGACGTCGAGGCGGAGGCCTCGCCCGAGCCGGCGGCGGCGGCGCCGCCGCCGCTGGCGGAGCCGGGCACTGCTCTGCCGAGGCTCCGCTGCCGTCCGAAGACCGAGGCCATAATGCCGCTAAGCCGCAGCCCGCGCCGCGCTTCCCCGACGCTTCCGGACCGCTGTGGCTTGCCGTCGGCGGGGGCGGCGGCGCCACCGCCACCGCCGCTGGGGCCTTGCGGCGACAGCCGCTCCGGCAACGAGCCGAGCCGGGTGTAGCTGCCGGCCGGCGCCGACGCCGGCGCCGACGCCGACGCCACTGGCGTTGGGGCAGCCGCTGACCCCGGCTCCTGCAGCGGCGACGGCGCCGTCACCGCGGCGGAGGGGTAGCTCGACTCGCCCTCCTCCGGCGCCTCCTGGATGACGGACGCCTGGCGGCGGGCTTCGAGGTACGGCAGCCGCAGCCGTGCCGTTATGCTGTTGAAGCCGTGCCGGCGCCCCGGCGAGACCGTGGACGCCGCCGCCGCCATCGCGGCCGCCGAGATGGCCGGACCCGGCCCGCCGCCGTCCGTCGGCGGCGCGGCCGCCGACACCACCAAAAGCGGCGGCGGCCTCGCCCCTTCCAGCAAGTCCGGCTGCTGCTGCGACAGCAGGCGCCCGTGGCCGCCAGAGGTCGAGCCGCCGCCGCCATCCTGGCTGCCGCCGCCGCCGGCCCCCAGCGACGTGTTCCTGCTCAGCGCCTGTGCGCCCTCGCTCGCCAGCGCCGACGCGGAGCCGCCGGCGCCGGCCGCCAGCGTCGGGCCGACGCCGCTGGCGCTGGACTGCGACGCGCCGCCGGCCGACGCCGGCGGTGCCAGCGTCATCGTCGAGCCGGCGCGGCTATGGCCGCCGCCGCCGGCGCTGGCGGCGCCGCCGAGGTTGCCCGTCAGCGTTGCCAGCAGGTGGCTGCTGCTGGTGCTGACCCTGCGGTCGCGGGCCGGCCGCTTGAAGCGGGACAGGATGGCCGCCGCCAGGCCGCCGCCGCCGCCGCCAGAGGCGCCCAGGTCGGCGGCGCTGTCGCCGTCGGTACCGCCGGACAGGAATGTGGTCAGGCGCCCGCTGCCGGCGGCGCTGAGCGCAAGGCCGGCGGCGCCGTCAGCCTGCAGCGCGGCGCCGTCGACGTCGACGTCGGCGCCGCCGGGCAGGCCGCTTCTGCGGGGGCGAACGATGGGCAGGACCGCAGTCCGTCAGGGTCGCGTGCTGCCCCTGGACCCCGCCCAGCATCTCTAGCTCGGCTCAGCGCCGCTACCACCAACCCCCCCTGCCAAGGGCCAGCGCACCCGCCAACCCTGCACCGCATACGGCCACCGTCGCTTCCACCAGTGCGCCTCGGCGACTTTGGAGACCCAGAGCCAGCTCGCCGGCAGCGCCCAGCCCGCTGGGCCCCTTTCCTCTGTCCCCTGTCCCGTTCTCCCCCCGCCCCCGGGCCTCCTCCCCACGTCCCTGCTGCCCGGCCGCCTCACCGCTGCCGCACGCCCCAGCCGCTGCGCCCCGGCCCGCGGCCGCCGAGCACGCCGCGCCCGCCCACGCCCGCCGCCGCCGCCGCCGCCAGGATGGCCGCCGCCGCGCCGCCGGGCGCCGCCGCCGCCGCCAGCAGGCCGCTGGGCTGCCCCATGAGGGAGGCTCCAGCTGCACGGGGAAAGCGAGGGGTGCAGCGGCACGGTGTGTACGTGTCCAAGCGTGTCTTGAAACCCGCACCCTAACCCCGACCGCCTCACGCCGACCCAGCCCCCGCCCCACCTGCGCCCAGCCCCATGAACATCTCGTCATCCATCTTCTCCTGCGGGCGGGCGGGCGGGGAGGGAGGGAGCAAGGGAGGGAGGAACATCGGGTTTGGGGAGCAGGGTTCGTGCCAGCGTGCCATCATGCGCGCCAAGGCCTCGTCGCAGTGCAAACGCAGCTGCCCGTCCCGTCGCTGGCTGAAACCCTCCATGTCCAGCCTAGCTGCCGCCTCCTCATGCAACGCGCTCCGTTGCTGCGTTTGCGCACATGATGATGCTGTGCTGGGGCAACGGTGCAAACGGTACATCTTGACCCACCAGGTACTGGGTGAACTCCTTGATGTCCAGGCGGCCGTTGCCGTCCTTGTCGGCGCCGTCAAAGATGATCTGGCGAGTTGAGGCGGGGGAGGGAGGCGCCCGGAGCATGTACGAGTGATCATCAGTGGGGGGGAGTCGACCCGAGCCGAGGCACCCAGTGGCATGTTTGCATAGCGGAAGGGCTTCATGCGAATGGTCCTGCGCCTGCGCCTACTCCCCAAGCAGCCACAGCCGTCGCAATCAAGCGCTATCCACGGCCGACGGCCTTACGGGGCCTGCCGAGGCACGCAAGGATCACGGGACGGGGGGCCAACGGCCGCACGACGCACCTGGAGGTACTTTTTGTCCTCGTCCGACAGCGGGTCGCCGACGTACTGCGTTCACGGGGTGGGTACGGGGCGGTGCACGACACGTGGGTACGGACCGCGTCACATCGCCACGGACCGCATGGCAAGGGTCGGCAGTGCATGGCAGCTTGGCAGGCCCCCGCATGGCTTCCCCCGTGGCCGCTGCCGCTGCCGAGACCGGCGGCTGCCCAGCAGTTGGGACCCCGCCGCTGCAGTCCGCTGCTGCAGCTAGCGGCACTGGAACGCCCAGCAGCGCCGCCGTTGCCCCGGCGGCCGCCCAGCAGCCTCTCCTTCCGGGCCGCCGGCGGGCTGCCGCCGCCGGCCCCGCCACTGCCGGCGCCGCCGGCGGGCTTCGGCAGGCTGCTTGCGTGCTGCTGCCTCCCCCGCCTCCTGCTGCTGCTGCTGCTGTGGTGGCCCCCACCACCACGGCGCCGGCCACAGCCTGCACAGCGGCTCCGCCTGGCTGCCTGCAGGCAGCCGCAGCCGCAGCCGGCCACAGCCAGCTAGGCGGGGGCGGCGCCCCGCGGGGGCCGATGCCGGGGCCGTCGGCAGCCCGCCGGTCAGCCCCGCCCCAAAGCCTGCTAGGGCTCGCCACCCAAGGCCCAGCGGCCCCACGCGTTGTGGGCCCGGCGCCTCCCGCCCCCCCAAGGCAGGAGCGACGGGCGGTGCGCTGGTGCGGCGCCGCGGACTGCGGGCTGCGGAAGCAGCGGCGGCCTCCAGCGGGGTCCACCGCGGCAGCGCGCCGCGGCAGCAACAGCGGCCAGCCCTCGCCTCCTGGCCACCCCTGCCGCCGCCGCCGCTGCTGGCGCCGCCGTTGGGGGTGCTGCCCGTGTGACCGCGCGCGGGGCTCCGTGCCTCAGCGCGCCCGCAGCCGCTGCCGCCGGCTCCGCCTCCACCGCCGCGCGGCAGCTCGCCGTGGCTGCTTCCTTGTCAACAGCAGCGGCGCCCGCGCCACCCATCGCCCTCCGCCCCAGGTGCCAGCGTCGCCGCCACTCCCCTGCCCCCGGCCTGCCTCCGAAGCCCGCAGCTGGCACGGGGGCGCCAGAGGCGCCAAGCAGCGGCTGGCAGCTGCCTCCCAGGGCGTGCTGCCTCCCCGGGCGTGCTGCCTCCCAGGGCGTGCCGCCTCCCCGGGCGTGCTGCCTCCCCGGGCGTGCTGCCTCCCCGGGCGTGCTGCCTCCCCGGGCGTGCTGCCTCCCCGGGCGTGCCGCCGTCCCGGCTGCTGCCGCCCAACCCCTCGCCTGCCCCCTTGCGCTGCGCTGACGTTGTCCCCGAGCGTTGCCGTCCCGGCTGCTGCCGCCCACAAATGCATGTGCATGTGCGTGTGCATGCACACAGCTGATGCGGGCTTGCAGAGCATGCAACGCAAGCCGCACCTGGAAGCTGCGCTCCACGGCCTGGATGGTGAGCACGCGGTCGTCGTTGCCCTCGCCCTCCTGCGCGCGTGTGTGGTGTGGAGGGCAAAGGGCAGCGGGTGCAGGGACGGGGTTGGGGAAACGGGGTGCGCCCGGGCCAAGGACAGCTGCTGCACAGCGGAGATGCGGCAGGCAATACAACCACCGCACCAGCCGCTCCCCGCTGCACGGCACCTGGATGGCCAGCTGGTGGAACACCGAGAGCAGCTCCTTCTCGTCGGTGGCGGTGAGGAACTTGGTGAGGAACTCGGGAAAGTCCACCACCGCGTCGCCGTTCGAGTCCAGCTCATACATGACGGCGTCCAGCTCCTGGCCGCAGGAGAGGCGAGGAGAGGCGAGCAACCCAACATTTATCGGTACATGGCTTGAACATTCCACTCCTCGGCGCGCGCGCACACCACCCCACCCCGCCCCGCACAGCACAGCGCAGCGCTGCAGCGTCGGGCGGCGCCCCAGCTACAGCGCCAGCGGCGCAGAGCGCCCGAGGCGGCCCGCGCGTGCGCCCAGACGCGCAGCCGGCGCGCGGGACCGCGCGGCTGGGCCCCCTGGCGCTGCGGCCATGAAAGCGCCTCAGCTGCACGGCGGTGCCTGCTTCCAGGATGCACGAGTCTGTTGGCAGCCCGGCCCCCGCTCCGCTCCTCGGCTGTGCGCATCTGCAGTTCTGCAAACCCCGCCCCCCGTCTGCAGCGCCAACGCCGCGAGGACCCATGCCGCGGGGGGCCATGCTGCGAGGACCCATGCCGCGGGGACCCATGCGCCGGGGTGGCTCCCAGCTGCGCCCTGCCACCACCCCAAGCCCCGTCTGCCAGGCTGCAGCGCCCGCGGCAACCAGCGGCCCGCTGCGCCGAGTCGCGCTGCAGCAGCCCAAGCGCCACAGCTACGCCTGCCCCGGCAGCAGGGTGCGCGCCGCGCACTCGCCGGCAGGGGCCACCGCTACCGGCACGGCGCCGGGGTGGGCCCCTGCTGCGCCACGCCCCGAGCCAGCGCCCTGCTCCCTGCTCATGCAAGGCTGTGGCTCCCGGTTGCGCCCCCAGCCTGATGCACGGCGGCATGCCCCCCGGGGCCTGCTCCCGGCACCTGCCTGCGGCGTGGGGCTGCCGCCCATGGCCTCCATGACAAAGTACAGGTCATCCTGAGGGGAGGGAGGGAGGGGGAGGGAGGAGGTGACAGGCCCGGGCGGGACGGCGGGGAACCCCGGCCGCGGCTGCGGCGCTTGGGAAGCCGTCGCTGCTGCGGGGCGCGCGACGCGGGCCGCCGAAGCGGCGGCGGCAGTGTTGCTGCAGCGACTGCTCTTCGCCCCCAGCCCGCTCCCGGGGGCTAGCCTCGGCGCCAGGGTGGGCTAGCGAGCGGCGACGCGTGGCCGGGGCAGACGGCACCACGGGGGCAGCTGCGGGACCACCGCCTGCCGCTGCTGCCGAGCGCTGCGCGCGGCAGCTGGCGGCAGCTGCGGCGCGAGACGGGCAGCTGCGGTGCGAGAGAGCGCTCGCTCTCGCCTCGCGGCGGGGCGAGGCGGTAGCTAGCGGATGCTGGCGCAGCGGCACCGGCGCCAGAGCTGCTCGCCTTGGTGAAGTATCCCTTGTCCTCTGTGTCGAAGAGCTGGAACACCTCCTTCAGGAGCTCGACCTGGCGGGGGCGAGCAGGAAGGGTTACCTTGAGCACGGGCAAGGCGAGTCAGGCTCCTTCCGCTGACGCGGCCGCGCCGTGGCTGCAGTCAGCCCCGGCGATGCGCTGAACGGCAGCAGCAGGGAGAGGGGGACCGTGCGGGGGCGAAGGCGTGCTGCCGGGACCCCGGGGACCAGCGGGCCCCTGCTGTGGGGTGCTAGCGTCGCGGGCCAGTGAGCGCGCTGGCGCGGCGCTCCACAGCGCACGTGAGCGGTGAATTTGTGGGGGCTGCTGTTCAAGCAGCAGCAAGCGCGAGGCGCGAGACTGGAGGCCAGCGGCTGGTCATCATAACCAGTGGATGCTCGCAAAGAGTGGTAGCAATCGCTGACGCCCCTCAGCCATGCAAGCGCGGCATTCGCATGCTTGATATCGCTCCCAAGGACGCGTCAGATCGGCCAACGCTCCGGCGGACGGAAATATAGTACACGTGAAGTAATCCCCAGCCAGTTCTTGCTGCTCACCTGTTGCAGGGTCAGATGCGGCCAGTGTGCTCGCAGCTGGTCCCGTGGCCAGTGTCGCCGACTCCACGGCTTTTGTGGAAGCTCCGAGGCCCCAGCTGCGCCGGCCACGGCCGCAGCTCGCCTCAGGCTACTCATCTAGCGATGTCGGAACTTCATTTCTCCTCAGCGCCACAGCGTTCGGCGTGGGGCGGAGACGGGCCCCACACCCCACACAAAGCCGTCATCCACGCCCATGCACGGGTGATTGAAAAGCCTCGACTTGTGGCAAAGAAGATGGCGGTGTGACGGGTGTGTTGTGCTCTGGTGTCAAGTCAGGACGTTTTGTTGAACCAAAGCAAATTGGCAAAGTAATTGTCGCACGTAGTATCACAGAAATTGCAGTACTAGAATAGCGACTGTGGCCCGCAAAAGCTCTCAGGGATAGCAGAAATATGTCTGTTCTGGGGCCTGCACGCGATGCGACCTCTCGCCGCGCGTCCCAGGAGCCTCGCAACCTTCGATGCGAGCTTTCCCACCTACCGTGCTCAACGGCCCGCGCCGCTGGTTCCACCCGTCGGCGATGTGCCTTGCGACCGGCGGCGTCTGCTAGCCCAGCCCCTGACCCAGCGGACGGCCCCTCGACCTCATCCCAGCCACTGGAAGATGCGGGCTGGCCACGTGCATCCTGCACCCGGCGCCAGGCGGCCATGGGCGCGGCGGTGATCTTGACCGCGCCGCTGCTCGGCGGCCAGCCGGCTCAGGCGATCAAGGCGGTGCGTGGCGTAGCAGGCAGCTGGGGTCCGGGTGCTGGCAGACGTCGCAACAGGGGTTGCAGGCCTGCAGCGCAGGAAACAGGCGGGGCTGGGGAGGCGCCGCCGCGTGTGTCAGCGGCACGTCCGTAACGCCAACCCACACGGCGACCTCCAACACGCCGCCAGCCCCCAGAGGTTACCCGCCTCCCGTCCCACCCCAGCCCCCGGACCAGCCATGTCAGCGAGAGCATCCCCGCCGCGCACCCCACCCTTCGCACCCCTCCATACCCGCACGCCAACCCTCGGCGCTCGAGCCGGGCCCCCGCCACGGCACCACACACCCTTGCATTCGCCTCCCCTTTCCCCCCCGTCCCCCCCCCGCGCCGCACAGGTCACACTGCGCGACGGCAGCGTCATCAGCGTGGCCGAGCACGGCATGTCGCTGGGCATCGTGGCGCTGCGCGGCTCGGTGCCCGCCAACTGGGCGGTGGACTTCAAGACCAGCATCGGCCGCTACTGCGGCTTCAGCCTGGACCAGAGGGGCCAGCTGGCAGACATCTACAAGGTACGTGTGACACGCGATGCCGGGGTGCGGTGCCGGGCCGGGGCCAGACAGCTCCTGGATCAGCATCGGCCGACATCTTCAGGGCACGGCACGGAGCCAAGGGCGCTCCAAGGGCCCAGGCCGCGCAGTGCGTGTCAGCAGCGGGGGGCGCGGCGGGTAGGGCCTTGGGTTGGGAGCCGCGCACGTCGCTTGGCACATCTACCCAAGGTTGGGCGTGGCCGCGCCGCGCCCGGAAGGCGCTTCACAGCCCCTGCCTCTGCCCCCATGCCTGCCCCTGCTGCTTCTGCCCCCGCTGCGCCTGCGCCTGCCCCCAAGCGCCCCCTGGGCCTAACCCCGCGACCCCTGCCCCCCGCGTCCCTCGCTGTCCCCGCGACCCCCGCAGCCCCTGCTGTCCCCGCAACCCCCGCGTCCCCTACTGCCCCCGCCCTCCCAAAACCCCGCCACCCCCGCTGCCCCCGCAACCCCGGCAGGAGCTGTCGGACACGGCCGGCAAGAACAAGCGGTCCGCCGGCCTGGCGGACGTGGTGACGCTGGGCGACGCCTGGCTGGGGCCGGCCGTGGCGAGGGGCCTGGTGCAGCCCATCCCGGGGGCGGCGGGGCAGCGCTGGTTCCGGGGGCTGCCGCCGGCGCTGCGCGCGCTGGCGCGGCGCAACCCGGCCACGGGCGCGGTGGACCCTCGCGGCGAGGTGTACGGCGCGCCGTACCGGTGGGTACACGGGGCTGATCACGACGCCGTGGCTCCATTGCGTGCAGTGATCTGACACGTGACGTGACGTGACGCGACGCGACGCAACGCACGGTGCCGTATTGCACGGCTGGCTGCGGCGCCATTGCATGCTGCTGGCGAGCTAGCCGCGGGCTCTGCCGTGCGCTGCTGTCTGGTTGTGTTTGACCCCGTTGGCAACCGACCCGCCGACCCCCGGGTTGCGGCTCTGCCGGTCATCGCTCGTGTCACCCGGGGCAGGTGGGGCGCCACGCTGGTGGCGTACCGCTCCGACCGGCTGCTGCGGAGGGGCGGGCGGCCGATCTGGGACTGGGAGGACCTGCTGCAGCCGGCGCTCAAGGGTGGGTCTGCCGCCGCTCGTGATTGGTTTTCGTAGCACACAAAGGCAATGCATGTCAACGAATGTATGTCAACGAATGCACACATATGGGGCTGGCAGGGCCTGCCTGCCGGGCCTGGACCGCCCATGCGCCCGCTCTGCATGCGTTCACACAAGTATGCCTCCCTGTCCTGCTTACCCGCCTCCCCCCCTCCGACCCCAACCCCCCAGGCCGCATCGCCATGATCGATGCGCCCCGCGAGCTGCTGGCAGTGTCGCTCCGCAGCCTGGGGCTGGGGCCCAACGCCGGGCCGCGCGAGCTGGCGGCGGCCGGGCTGAGCGAGCAGGACCTGGCGGTGAGGGGCCCTGGGTGGCGGCACACACGTGTGCTTTAGATTGTTTAGAAAGAGGGACTCGAGTGAAAACCTGGTTGCTGATGCGTGCATAAGAGGTATGTCACAGCAATCACTGCAGTCGTGTTGCGGTGCTGCGGTGGGGGGGCCCCCACTGGGGTGACCCCACTGACATCACCGGTATGCCATCCCCGCATTGCAGTCCCGCTGTGATGTGGGGCGTGGCTGACCCAGCGACCCAAGTCTGCCGCTGCCACCCGCCCCCGCCCCTCCCGCCGCAGGACCGTGTGGCGGCCTTCCGGGCGCAGGTCAAGCTGTTCAGCAGCCGCGACCACATCCGCGCGCTCATGGCGGGCGACGTGTGGGCCGTGGTGGGCTACAGCCACGACCTCACGCTGGTGCGTGCCCGGGCTGCCGGCTGCTACAGGCATCCACACCGCGCGGGTCGTGTTTTCCGTATGTCACACCTGTTTCTAATCACACCAGGACGCCCATCCCGGCGTGCTTGCCTGCTACGCACGACCACCGCGCCACCAACACGCAGGGCGTGCTGCGCGGTGCGCTACACGACACGAAACACGAATCGATCGTCATCCGCGCCCGCGCCTCCCCCTCGCCCCCACACACACCAGGTGGCGGAGCGCATGAGCGGCAACCTGCGGCTGGTGGCCCCGCTCAGCGGCACGCAGCTGTGGGCGGACGTGTGGGCGGTGCCCGCGGGAGCCAAGGTGCGGCCGCCGGCCGTCCTCTGCGTGCGCGCTCTGGCTGCTCTGAAGTCCCTGTGCTCGAGCTGCGTGCCGCGGCTGGCGCCCCAAGGGAGCCGCCTGCCGGTGCTGGTGCCGCCGCCTGCCGCGCGCTGCGTGTGCGCTCTGCGCTCTGCGCTGCAGCGTTGTGTTGTGTTGTGTTGTGTTGTGTCACTCTCGGTGCCCGCCGGAGGGCCCTCAGTCGGGGAAGGGCGGCACGCGGCCGCGGGGCATTGCCCGGCCCCCCGACGGCGGCATTATGAGACGGCATGGCTGGGCGGGGAAGGAGGCACGCCGACGCCGCCCGCACTTCGCCCGCCTCCGTCCCACGCCCCCTCGCAGGGCGGCCACCGGCGGCAGGGCCCCAGCCCGCTGCTGCCGGTGTGGATCGAGTTCAGCCTCTCGCCCGGCCGCGTCACGGGTGGGTCCCGCTGGCGGCGGGGCACTGGTGGCGGGCCGCCCGCGGGACAGCCGCTGCCGGAGGCGGGCGCCCACCGCCCTAGCAGTGGCCTAGGCAGCCGACCTCCGAGGGCAGCGGCAGGGTCGGCCAGGCTGGGGGCCCAAGGCGGTGTTGCCCCAGCCCGGGGGCCCAAGCCGGGCGCCCAAGCCTCACGTCCTTGAGGACGGGCTGTGGCGGGGCACACGTACCCTGAAGTGGTCCCTCCCGCCCCGCCCCCGCCCTCGCAGGCCAGCCCGGGCTCAAGGGCGGCGCACCCGCTGCCATGTTCGGGTGCGCCCGCGGCCGCAGGCGGTTGCTGCGTACATGTTGTGTCATCTCTTGGTTGCACACTTGCACAATCGTAGCCCGCGTATCAAATGACAACTCACCACCTTATTCTGGTCTCCTCTGGCATCCCCAGGTACGCCTCTGGCGCCCAGCCCTCCAGCCTCGCCGCCACGACCGCCGGCGCTTCCCACACCCACACCCACGACCACGGCCACGGCCACTCCGCCGACAGCCCCGAGCAGCAGCGGCAGCAGCTGCTCGCCTCCATCGCCGAGCACCGCCGCCACCTCGCCGCCGTCGCCGGCGGCGCCGCTGCCGCGCGCGGCAGCCCGGTGGCGGCGTTGCTGCACGCCGCGCGCTCGCTGCCGGTCGTCGGGCCGCTGCTGCCAGCCGCCGCCGCGCCGCCGCCGACGCCAGACGCCGACGCCGAGCCGGCGACGGCGCGGCCTGCGGCCGCGGCGGCGGCGCCAGGGCGCGCCGTGCCGCCGGCGGCGGCGGAGGCGCAGGCGGCGGCGGATCTGGGGCGGGCGCCGGAGGCGGACGCGGCGGCGGAGGCGGAGGCCGACGCCAGCGGGCTGTACCCGTCCGTGGAGCTGAGCAAGGGCAACGGCTACATGCCGCCGGCGTCGGTGCTGCAGCGGAGCGGCTTCCTGCAGCCGGTGGACGAGGCGACGCTGGCGATGTACAACCGGGTGCTGGGGGCGTGAGGGCCCGGGGGGGGGGGCTTGAGGGTTCGCGGCGGCTTGAGGGTTGGGGATCGGAGGGCTTGAAGGGCCGGGTCTTGCGGGCGTGAGGGGCCGCGTGACCGCCCACCGCAGCGGGCGGATGGGGCGAGGTGGGGCTTGCGTTGTGTGCTGGAGGCGTAGACATTGGCAAGAGGGCGTGCGCCGGGGGCACCTGCTGGCGGCATGCTGGCGGCCAGGCGAGAGCGGGCCGGGCGGGTGGGGCGCTGCGAGTGCGATGGCGGCCGTGGGCGGTGGCGCGGCGTGCAGCTGCGCGGCTCGGGCGGCGGCGGCTTTGCCGGGGCTTTGCGTGATCGCTCGTGCGCAGTGGCGTGGGGGTGGGAGGTTGGGCGTGGGGGGCGGGGCACGCCATCAAGCCGGGCAGGCGGTGTGTGGGTGTGCTGCTGAGCACGCCCGTGGGGATGGGTGTCTGCAGTGGCAGAGGGCGCCGGCCTCGTGGCTTGCATGGACTCTATCGATATGTTGGCGGCTCAACTCGAACGACGCTGTCGACTGCTTTGGAAGAGATACGGCGGCCGGTGCTGCGGGGTTCCGAGCCTGGCCGGGGCGCCGCTGGAGCCGCTCTGGCACTTGTAAGGCTGTGGACGCGGCGCGGTGAGTGGCGGGGCCGGAGCCGGTTTGGGCTGGATTGGGCAGCGCCAGGGGCGGCCGGGCCCTTCCCCCCGGCGGCGGGCGGTTGGTCAGGCAGTGCCCGCGGAGGGCCCCATCACGGACGTCCCCCCGCGCCGCGCGGCTCTCGGTTCCCTGACCGCAGCAAACCGCCCGCGCACACAGCTCACCCACTTCACGCACCGCCGCCGCAGCCTGTAATCCAGCAGCGATCCCTGCACAGAGCCGTCCAGCTGCCGCCTTATGCCGTGGCCCGGGCTGCTCGCGTGGCTGCAAACCCACCCCGTCGGAGCCGACGCGGCCGCGTCGTCCGCGACCTCGCGCGAGCTAGAGCAGCCTCTGTTGCAGCCCGACCTCCCCCACACGCCATCGTTGCGCCCTCACCACCACCAGCACGCGCTGCTCCCGGGAGCAGCAACGGCAACGCGGCGCGAGCGCGAGCAGCCGGGGCTGCCGGCGTTCGGCGGCAGCCCGCCGGTGTTTGCGACGGGCGCGGGGCTGCAGCACGCGCACGGGCTGCCGAGGGAGGGCAGCAAGCAGCGGCAGCAGCAGCCGGTCGCAGCAGCGGCGGCGGCGCTGCCGAGACCCACGGGTCGGCTGCAGCCGGGACCCGCGGCAGCTGAGCCCGCGACGCCATCGCCCGGCCGAGAGGCGGCGGCAGCAGCAGCGACGGCGGCGGCTCCGGGGCAAGAGGGTCGGCGGGCAGCGGCGCAGCTGCCGTCCGCAGCCGCGCCGACATCATACGGTCGAGCAGCAGCAGGAGCTGCAGGAGCTGTAGGGGCTGTAGGGGCTGCAGGAGCAGGAGCACTCCGAGCAGCAGCGATGGCCGCCCCGACAGCTCGGGGCGGCCGTGCAGGCGGCGGCGGCGGCGGCGACTGGACTGCCGAGCCTCAGCGCCGGTGGCCCGACGAACCCGCAGCCGCGGCGGCGGACGCAGCAGCGCGGCCCCGCGGCGTCGGCGGCGGCGCGGCGGCGCTCGGCTCGCGCCGCGACTCCCTCGCGCTGTCGCGAGCTCGCAGCATGCAGCCGCCGGCCTTCGCCTCCGCCCCCACGGCCCCCACCGGCGGCGGCGGTGGCCATGCCCCCTGGCGGCGGCGGAAGGCGCCGCCGGCGGCGCCGCCGGCGGACTCGTACTGGTAAGGGCTGGGGGCCGCCCGGCGCGTCCATACTTACTGTCGGCCCCGCATCCGCACAGTCCCCCGCCGTGCCCGCCACCCCGCGGCGGCAAAGACGGGGACGTTTCCCTCTCCTTCCCGTCCCATCGGCCCCCTGCCTCCGACCCCTCCTACGCACCCCTCCTGCCTCACAGGGACCCACACCCTCGCGGCGCCGCCCGCGAGCGATCTCGAGGCGGCGGCCGCAGCGGCGGCGGCGGCGGCGGCCCTGGCGGCGGCGGCGGCCGGGACCTATCGTCGCCGTCCTTGTCGGCGGCAATGACCTCCTTCGACCCGCGCAACCCGCGGCGCGTGCTGCACGTCTCCAAGGACGGCATCCCCACCATCGTGCGGGTGAGGGCGGCTGTGAAACACGCACATGTTACTTACGTCAAGGATGTATGCCGTACATCGTGAAAGTATGATGATGATGATGACGTGTGTGTGTGTGTGTGTGTGTGATGTGTAGTACACGAGGCGCACCTCTCCCAAGTACGGCATCCCCACCATTGTGCGAGTGAGTGCGGCCGCACCCGTCAGCGTGTGCGCTACCGCTTGTTGGGGGCCACACAGCTTGCGGCATGCGCCGTGACCCAACCCCCCTGCCGTACTGAACCGTACCGTGCCGTACGGCAGGTGGACCGGCACCAGCTGGTGGCGGACATGGGCATCGCCTACCGTGACCTGCGCGCCATCGACCCCGCGGTACGGCAGTACGGCAGTGGTGCGGCGGCAACGGCGCAGTAGAAGACGCTGCGTGGCTCTGCCCTGATCCAGCTGCAACGAGCCGCCAGCGTGGGCCGCTCGTGCGCTTACGCCCGCGGCTGGGGCCGCCGCCCGCCTGACCCTCCCTAGACTTCACAACCCCTGGCCCTGGCCGTGGCCGCCCGCCTCTCGCCGCCGCCGCACTGCCTGCCTCCCACCTTCCACATCCTCACCTCTCCACCTGCCTGCCGCCCGCCTCCCACCGCCGCCGCCAGCTGCCCATCCCCACGCCCACCTCCATCCTCATCCGCGAGCGAGCGCTGGTCGTGAACCTGGAGACTGTACGGCTCATCATCGGGGCCGACCAGGTGTGTACGACAGCAGCGTACGGCAACGTACGACCGCTACGAACGGCGTACGGCAAACAGGCGGTCAAGCTTTGCTTTACTTCATTGATGATAAGCTAGAACAAAGTACTACTTCATTGAAGCAGTCGTCAAGCCCGTCGCTAATCCCGTGTCATTATCACCCTCCTCCCCCCCTCCCCCGAGGCCTACGTACTGAGCGTGCAGCACCCCCTGGACGGCGACGGCCGACTGCCGGGGGGCCACGGCTTGTACGGCAGTGGTACGACAGGTGGCTCGGCGACGCCGTACGGCAGCGCCTTTGGCGGCGGGCGCTCCACCGACTGCATCCAGGTGGGCTCGTGCTAACAATTATCGATTCAGTTCGGGTTTACGTTTACATGGCCATGGTTGGCATGTGCGAAGCAGGCGGCGGGGCCAACGGCGTGGGTGGGGGCCGCTTCGTATCTGTACAGAAGTGCGAGATACGGCATGACTAAAAACGAAAGACTGTCAACACGAAAGGTAGCATGACGGTCCAGTGCATGCATGCATAAGGATAAGGATATCGCCTTCCGCAGGGCCGGCCGCTGCACTGCCCCTTCATCTCCGCCCTGTGCGCCCGGCTCAGCGCCGCCACCGACCCCCTGGCGGCGGCCGAGGCGGCGGCGGCGGCGGCAGCCGCCGAGCATCACGGCGGCGGCGGCAGCGATGGCGCCGCCGCCGGCGGCAACGGCAAGCCGCCGCGGCACAACGGCGGCGGCGCCGCCGCGCTGTCCGCCGTCAGCGCGCCGGCGGAGGCGGTGCTGGCGGCCGCTGCGGTGGCGCCCGCCGCCGCCGCCGTGCTGCCGCCACGAACCATGCACCGCAGCGCGCCGGTGCCCCCGCCGGGGGACCGCGCCGGGGCGCCGCCGGCGGCCGCCGAGGGCGGCGGCGGCAGCCCCTTCCGGACGCATCTGCTCCCCCGTCACGAGAGCGAGGGCGACGGCGGTGGCGGCGGCGGCGGCGCTGCCGCCGCCGTCCCGGAGCCGTCCGCCGCCAGCCTGCTAGGCGCCGGCGCCTCCGCCGCCGACAGCACGAACGGCCATCAGCGTCGCCGCCAGCCCGGCGGCGGCGGCCGCCGCCGCGGCAGCAGCGGCACCGGCGGCGGCAGCGGCGTGCTTGCGCCGTCGGTGGCGACGGGCAGCAACGGCGGCGGCGGCGGCGGCGCCGCCAGCGGCTTCCGTCGCTGGCTGCAGCTGGGCAGCCAGAGCACGCTGACGCGGCGGCGGAGCGTGGCGCTGGCGGCGGCGCTGGCGGCAGAGCGAGAACGGCGGCACGCGGCGGAGGTGGCGGAGGCGGAGGCGGAGGTGGAGGGGGCGGAGATGTACGGGATGGAGGAGGCGGACGGCGAGGGCGAGCGCTCTGACGCCGGCGGCGGCGGCTTGGAGGTGTGCTGCGGGCACGTGTCGTTGTGGCAGGGTGTGCACCCCTTCCGGCACCACACGCCGCCGCCGCCGCCGTCGCCCTCGCCGCCGCCGCCGCCGCGGCCACCGCCGTCACTGCCGACCCCCAGCGGCGGTGGCCGTGGCGGCGGTGCGGTGGGCCCTGACGCCAGCGGCCGCGGCCGCACCCACGGTGGCGCCGGCGGCGGCGGTGGCGGCGGCGGCGGCGGGCCATCGGGCAGGATGGACGCTGACTCGTCCATGCTTGATCTGGAGCTGCCGTACGAGCTGCGTGCGCTGGAGGCGGCGCTGTCGGAGGCCGTACGGCTGCTGGAAGGGCAGGTACGGCACCACGGCAGTGAAGCGGTTGGCGGCCGGAAGGCCCTGCCTCGCTCCCCCTCACCACCCGGCCCGGCCCGACACCCTTTGCGCGGTGTGGTAGCTGGGGGCCGCGGTCCCCCCTGTTCCCCCCCGTCAGACGCCACCTACACGTACGGCACGTACCGCACGTACTTACCGTACGGCACGTACCGCACATACCGCGCCCGTCGCGCCCGCCGATGCCGCCGCCTCAGGTGGTGTGGCTGGAGGGCGCGGTGCCGAGGGCGGCCGATGCGCTGGCTCGCGGCGTGAACCCGGCGCGGCTGGAGGCGGTGCGGGAGGCCAAGCGCGCCATCGGCGGCGTGGGCGGCAGGTGCAGGTGGGGCGACACGGCCTGGGCTCCATTGCCGTCCTCATAACGACTTTCCTAACTATTATAGCGTTATATTGTTTGATAATAGGCAGGTGGGGCAGCGCGGCCTGGGCACCCTTGGACACCCCTGGGATAGCTCGCCGCCCACAGCGACGACACAGGACCAGCGAATAGATGGATAAGAAATCAACGACACGCTACCGGTGTAGATGCATCATAGCTCTGTGACGCTACCGGTGCGTGCCTGGCCTGAGCCGTGCTGTCGCCGGGGCCTGCGTCGGCATCGCGGCCGGACCGGAGCGAAGCGGACCCGACCGGACCCGACTGGTGCCGCAGGCGGCTGGCGGCGGCGCTGCGCGGCATCCTGGAGGACGACGACGACATGCTGGTAGGGTAGGGCGGCGGGAGTATGGAGGGTTGAGCGTGGGGCTTGGGGAAGGGTTCAAGCTGGGTTTCGACACGCACGGGCGAGCTGCGCGCGGCATCCTGGAGGATGTGTAGGCGGGATGGCGGGGAATGTGGAGGGATGGAGGTGGGGTCGGTTCGTGTCGTTCATGCCACGCGGAACCGCACGCGGCATGCCTCGCACGCGACGCGGCAGCAGCACGCCCGCCCTCGCCCTGGCTCTACCCATGCACACACGCCTCCATG
>BDDC01000101.1:22229-38768 GCA_001662425.1 Chlamydomonas sphaeroides | reverse complement strand
TGCCAACCCCTGTCGGCCCCCCCCCCCCCCCCCCCCTTTAGGACATGTACCTAGGGCGGCGAGCTGCGATGGAGGGCGAGCGGCCCGACGCGTGGCACTTGCCGCCTGGCCTCCGCCACGCCGCCAGCGACGAGGACGACAGTGAGAGCGCCGGCCCCGGCGGCGGCGGCGGACCCGGCGGCGGCGGCGGACCCGGCGGCGGCGGCGGCGGCTTTGCCGCCAGGGCCGCGGCGGAGGCGCCGGCTGGGCCGGCGGCGGAGCCGCCATCGCCGTTTGCGCGCACCTCTCAACAGTCGGCGGCGTCGCTGGAGGATGCCGAGGTGGCGGCGGCGTCGCCGTCAGGTGCTGGCGGTGGCGGCGGCGGCGGCGCCGTCGGCGGGATGTGGCACTTTGGCGGCGGCGCGCCGCCAGCGCGTCTGGAGGATGTGACGGTGCCGCCGGGGCTGCGGCACGCTCGCATCAGCGACAGAGCCGCCGCCGCGGCCGGGCGCCCTGGCGGCGGCGGAGGCGGCGGCGCGGCGTCTGACGCCGACGACGCCGACAGTGTCGCCAGCGTCGGCAGCTCCGGCAGCAGCGTCGCGACGAGCATCTGGGCGGCGCAGCAGGCGGCGGCGGCGGCGGGGCCCGGCGGCGGCGGCGGCGGCGGCGGCGGCGGGCGGGCGGACCCGCACGACGTGGAGGACTGCGAGAACCTGCTCGAGTTCTACTACGTGCTGGTACGTATGTGTACGGCGATGGCACGGATGCGTCCGGGGGGCGTCGCGGCGATGCCCGGTCAACGTGTCGGGTGGTCACACACACACACCCCGGGCTTCCTTCCACCCCATGACCCTGCCCTCGCGCCTCCGCTTGCTCCCTGCCCTTTCCCCAAAGGGCCCACGCCCCACACGCACATGCGGCCAGGCGGCCGAGGCGCGCACCATCGGCCGGCTGCAAGGCCCCTGCTGGTCTGCGTGCGGGCGTGACACTAACCCTGGCCCTCGCGCCTGGCCCTTTCCCCGCCTTCTCCCCCGCCTTTGCCCCTTGCGTGGCCCTACCGCAGGCCGAGGCGCTCATCGGCCGGCTGCAGGCGCTCAGCGAGCGCATCGACGACACCGAGGACTTCGTAAACATAGACCTGGACAACAGGTGGGCGATGTCATACCATGCTGCCTTTGCAAAATCGGTAGGTATGGGAGGGAAGGGGGACTTACAGCTTTATGTGCATGACAGCAACAGCGACCCAGCCGCAGGAGCGCAATGCGACACGGCCGGGTAGCCCTGGCCAGCGGCCCCCACCCCGCTCCTGGCCGCAAAAGGCTGAACTGCCAACCGCCAATCGCCAACTGCCAACCGCCAACGGCCAACCGCCGCCTTGCCCCCAACCGCAGGCGCAACCAGATCGTGGCCATTGACCTGGTCGTCACCTCCATCACCCTCACCTTCTCCGTCGTCACCTCGGTCGCCGGCATCTTCGGTGGGCGGCGTGTGCTTATTACTATTCTTATCAGTATCCTTCGGTGGGCGGCGTCCCAGTGCTGAGCGCTGGTTTTGGTCGCGTTCCCAGCTTGCCGCCGCCCCTTCCCCGCAAGGCATTAACATGCGAACGAAACACGCTGGTATCATCGTTCGGCCCCCACGCCCTCCTCACATCCCCACACGTCGCTGGTTCACCCCTGCCTTTCCCCTGTCCGTCACCGCTGCCCCCCTCTCCCCACCCCAGGCATGAACATGCGAACCACGCTGGAGGAATCGCTCACCTCCTTCATCGTCACCACCATCCTCTCCTGCCTCAGCGGCCTCGCGCTGTCCGCGCTGTTCCTGGGCTACGTCGCCTCCAAGCGCCTGCTGATGCTGGACGGCTTCGGGGGAGGCGGCGGCGGGGACGACGACCTGCTGGCTGGGGCTGCCGGGGACGGCTGGGGAGGCGCGGTGGGCGGCGGCGTGGAGGCTGGGCGCGGCAAAGGGGAATAGCGCCGGACATGGACGCGTGTGTGTGTGAACCGCCCGTCCTCGCTGCTCCTGGGTGGCATGGCCTGGGGCGAGGGGGCCGTGGCGAGGACGACCTCTTGGCAGGGGACGGTTGGGAGGCTTGGGACGGCAATGGGCATGCAAGGCGTGCGTGAGAGGCTACGCAGGAGGGCGGCGGCGGCGGCTGGGCCCCTGGGCGAGGCGGGCGAGGCGGAGGGGGAGCGGTAGGCCGGACGGCTGAGTGGCAGCCCTGGCCTGACTGCGCCGCAGCGCTGCTGCTCGGGTGCGCGGCCTCCAGGCGGCGTCTGCTGGCAGGCGGGCTTGGGGCAGGAGGCACTCTGTGGGACCTTTTGGAGTGGGGTTGCGCTGCGCCCCTCCGGCGTTTGTGGGGTTGGAGTGGCCCGCAGCGGCGCGCTCCGAGGTTGTGAGGTTGCGGAGGTTGTGCGGACGACAAACGCAATGGCAGGGGCCGCCGGGGACGGGCTGGGGATGCGCATGGGGCGGCGGGTGGGGTTGCTGCAAAGGGGCGCGGCCAAGGGGCGTCGCGCCGACGGCCGCGCAGCTGGGAATGCCGGGGCGCTGTGTGCCGAGTGCCTAGCTGCCCTGCGCCGAGCCAGGGGCCGCCAGCAGTGGGGGCTGGGGGGCTAGAGCTGGCGGAGGAGCAGCCTGGTGGCGAGGAGGGCTGGATGGGAGCAGGCGCTGGATGGTGGGCGCTTGCTTGTCCGCCCGGCACCTGGCGCAGTGTCGGGCATGTGTTCAGGGATGGGTAACAGGAAGTAACACGAGTCGTGCGGCACGCCCGGGGTTGGTGGCACGTCGGTCGTGGTGGCTGCCCGGCCCTGCAGCGCCACCCCCGCCCTGCGCGCGCTCACGCCCTGGCTCTCGCTCCAACACGGCGCGCTACCGCTCTCCGGCTGCCTCCGCCCGGACCTGCGGCCGGCGCCCCCTGCACGTACCGCCTCGTACCGCCTCGTACCGCCTCGTACCGCCTCGTACCGCCTCGTACCGCCTCGTACTGCCGCTGCTACTCACAAACACGGACTCCCGCCCTGCGCCCCTGCGGCCCGGCGCCCAGCCTGCATGGGACCGCCGCCGCGGCGCGTCCTTGCAGCAGCTTGTAAGACACAAAAGCTGTCCGCGGATGTCACGGAGTGCCGCGCCCAAGCTTATAGCTTACACAGCGCTCCGGTGCTGCGCCCAGCGTCCACTCGTCGCACTCGTACCCCCATCCTCCGCCCTCACGGCCGCCGCTGCTGCTGCCGCAGGTGCTGCGCCCAGAACTGCGCCTCCTCCACCATCGCCACGCCCTTTTTAGCCGCGTCCAGGCGCTTGTTGTGGCCCACCTTGGAGCCCAGCACCAGCAGCTGCGGTGACGTGTGGGCGGGGGCATCGCATAATGAACACATCGAAAGTGATACGATATAATTGGTCGGTTGCGCGCAAAGTGAAAAGGAGCACCAGCAGCTGCGTGGGATGCGGGCGGAACGTGGGGAGGAGGAGGCACGCTGATCATTCCTTATTGTTCCCGGTGCCACCCACCGCCCTCCGGCCGCGCGCCAGGAGAGGTCGCGGCCTGGAGGGATTCCGCCGCTAGACAAAATCTTTACAACATCCACACAGCAGCTCGTTATGTATATGTATAGGCTAACATCCACGCGGCCTTACGTTGGTGGAGGACTTGACGGAGGAGTGGAAAGCGGCGCCCGAGGCCTTAAGCATCGCCTGCGGGGGCAGCAAGCATGCGCTGACGTGGAAGCAGGCGCGCGCAGGACTTCGCCAATGCTGCCAGGCTTTCCCATACACTCTGGCAGTGGCCACAACCAGAGCCCACAGCCGCCGCCGCCACAACCCACCTCGAGCTCCGACCGCTGCATGCCCTGCCCGGCGGGGCCCTGCAGAGGGGCGGCAACAGAGAGGCAGAGAGGCAGAGGGGCAGGTGGCAGCTAGTGGCGGCCAGTCATGCGCCCGGCTGCCCGCGACCAGGCCCCAGCCCCCGCGCAGCCCTTCGCCCCCAGCCGCCCCCCCCCCCACAGACTCACGCTCAGGGTGCCGGTCACACACACCGACAGCCCCGCCACGCCGCGCAGCGGCCCCACGTCCGCCGCCACCGCCGCCGCCGCCGCCGACGACGACGCCGGTGCCGCGCCCGCCGGCGCCGCCGCCCGCGGCGCGCGCTTGGCTGCCGCCGCCGCCGGGGCGGCCGCCGCCGCCGGCCTGCTGGTCCCGGCGGCGGTGGTCGCCCCTGCTGCTGGCGGCGCCGCCACGCAGGCCACCCCGGCGTCCTGCAGCCCTTTGATGAGCTCCAGGGAGGCGGGCCGCCGCAGCCAGGCCGCAACGGAGCCGGCCACCGCGGGGCCGACGCCTGGTGAAGGGGTCCGGGGGCACGAAGCGCACATTGCTTTGCACAAACACACACACACATCCATATGGTCGGTTGGTTGTGATGCACAGTACGGGCCGCCGCAGCCAGGCCGCAAACGAGCCGGCCGTGGAGCGGCCGACATACATGCGCTGACGTGATTGGTTGGGCAGCAGCACGCAGTGCGGGGCCACGGCGCAGCATCGGGCCGTCGTGGCTCACCCGCCATGGCCTGGATATCGTCCTCGCTGGCAGCTGCCAGCTCCTGCACGGGCCAAGGGCCAGGGGTCAGTGGGCAGTGGGCAGTGGGCCAGGCCCGCAGTGTTGGCGGCACAACAGTCGTCACGCAGCCGCCCGAGGCCGTCCGGCTCACGCTGCACCCCAGCCGCCCGTGCTGAGCGGAGCCGTGGGCGCGCCCGCCCCTCCTTCCTGCCCCCTCCCCTCTTTCCCCCACGCCCCCGGCCCACCGCCACGCTGCCGAACGCCGCCCCCAGCGCCTCCGACGCCGTCTCGCCCACGTGCTTTATGCTGAGCCCCCGCAGCAGCAGCGACAGAGGCATGGCCCGCGAGCAGTGCAGCGTCCTGGCCAGGGAGGCGGCGCGCGAGGCGCCAAAGCCGGGCACGGCCGTGACGGCGGCCTGCGCGGCGCAGTGGGCAGTTAGGCACTTGCGCACTTCACAGCTGCTGCGGGCACCGGGCAGGCACATGTGTGAGCAAGAACACAGCCATTCGTACGCGTGCAAGCATATGCACGTTGATGCATTTCACGATTATGATGTTGGTTATGTATGTATGAATAATGTAATAATGGATTAATGTACGTCGCTGCTGCCGCACCATGTCCAGCCGGTACCAGTCGGGTATGGCTCTCAGCAGCCCCGCCTCCACCAGCAGCGGCACGGCGCCCTTTGACACGTTACTGCCCTTGAGGCAGACGGTGGCGAAATGTAGCAGCTGGCCGGGGGACGGGGGAGAGGGGGAGGGAGGGAGGGCTTGGGTTCGTGCCGTGTGGGGGAGCTGGCAGGGGAGGGCCACGAAGAGGTGCGGATGGGCTGTGGGAGGGCAAGGTCAGGGTCCGCGCCTGCCGCGCCAAGAGGCCCTGACAACACAGCCATTTGCGCACCGCGACCCAGCGCCTCGTCCGCCCCGGGCCCGCATTGCTCGGCGGCGACTCCGGTAACCCGAGTGACCCAGGTGCGAGCCCGGCAAGCTACAGCCCTTGCAGCGATGCCCGACGCAGCGCAAGGACCGACCGACCAAGCAAGCAGCTCTCGGGCCGCACCCACCGCCTTCTCCGCCCGGGCGCTGCAGTCCTCGGCGGCGCACAGCAGCTGGTCTCCTCCGCTGCCCCGCTGCAGCGTGAGGGGGCCGCCGCAGGAGGGGCAGGCGCAGGGCGGCGCCCAGGGCTGCGCGCCGCGGGGGCGCAGCTCGGGCAGCACGCGCATGACCTGGGGGAAGGGAAAGGGAAAGGGGAAGGGGGAAGTGGGAGGGGGATGGAAGAGGGGGGAGGGATGGGGCTGGGTTCGTGTCGTGGGGCGCGGAGGCGGGGGATGGGCACAGCTCGCATCCCCCCGCACCTGCGGGATGACGTCGCCGCTCCTGCGCACCACCACCGTGTCCCCGATGTGCAGCCCCAGCTCCTGCGCCAGGCCGGCGTTGTGCAGCGAGGCGCGGGAGATGGTGACGCCGCCCAGGGACACGGGCGACAGCAGGGCCACGGGCGTGATCTGGCGGGGAGGGCGGAGGGGGGAAGTCGGGATTCGGCTTCGGCAGAAGGGAGGAATGACAGGGAATGGTCCTGGCACGCACGCTAGCTGGGAAAGAGGAGGCAGGACCCAGGGAAGGACACAGCGGGTACGGCACGCCGGCGCGCCCAGCGGCGGCTGCCCACCGAGCGCGAGTGCCGTGCCTCACCTGGCTGTAGCCGGCCCCGTCCCCTTCACCTGCCACACACGTAGCACGCAAACACGCCGCCAGCAAACCCCATCTTTTCCCCTGGCCCCACCTCACCTGGCCCTGCCGCCCCACGGTCAGCTCCACGCCCTCCAGCCGCGTCACCGCCTCCCCCGCCGGGAACTTCCAAGCCACCGCCCAGCGCGGGTCCGTGCCGCCCGCCACGCCCAGCGTGTCGTACTGATCCGTATCGTCCAGCTTGATCACGGCGCCGTCGGCCTCGTACGCTACGTGGGGTGCGGTACGGCAGGGTACGGCAGGGCGCGGCGTGAAGGGAGAACGGAGAACCGATCCCCAGTGCCCCCCGCCCGTCCCTGTTGGGCTCCTGAACAGAACGACAGCTTAAGGAAGTTACATGTCATCCAGAATTTTTATCATAATATTATTGTATTGTACTATTCACAGCTGTTGGCATGCCGCCCAACCCACCCAGCGACTCGCGTGTGGCCATCCACGCCTCCGCCGCCCGCAGCGCGGCCGCCGCAGAGTCGCAGCGCGCGTTGTCGGGGCTGACCGCAAAGCCGGCGGCCTGAAAGAAACGCAGGGCAGGAGCACGCGGTGCGTCGCATGGAGGCGCGTTGAGGTAGCGCGCGGGGCGACATGCGGTTGGTAGTTGCGTTGGTTGAGGCTGGGCGTCGTTGGCGGTTGGCGGTAGGCCACGCCGCACGAGGCCCCAGGCCCCAGGCCCCAGGCCGCGCGACTACGCCGCAGGTCCCGCCCTGCAGCCCTGTGATGCGCGCGTCCGTGATCTGTTATCGTCCTTGGATCGAACTGCGTTGGTGATCCGCCGTGGCTGCCGTGGAGCGGGCCGCCGGCCATCCATGAAAGCCACTTCTCATATACTGTCATATCGAGTGCATATAGTATATAGAATAATTTTATATGTCGCTCCTGACCTTGAGCCACGTGAGCGTGTCCCAGTGGCTGCCGTGCAGCGGGCCGCCGGCGGCCGCCGGGGCGCCGCCGCCGCCCGCGGCCTGGGCTGCCCTGGGCATGGGCGCGAGCGCGGCGTAGGCCGTGAAGCTGAGGCGCCGCCTGCAGGCGGACACGGGGAGGCAGGGCGCGGCGGGAGGATGGTTTTGGGCTGCCTGGCAGGGGCGCGGAGTGGCGATGACGCATGCGTACCGGTGCGCGGCGGCAGAGTGTGTATGTTCTTGTGGGTGTGGCGGCGGGGAGGCTGAGCGCCGCGCAGCGGCGAGGGGCGGCAGGGCTTGTGCTAGCGTGCTGCCGGGGACTGGGACTGGATGGGAGAGCAGGCATTGGCGCGCACCCGCGCAGCTGCCCTCGGGCACCTGGCACTGCACTCGCGCCACCGGCACGACAGCGCAGCCCAGCACACGCGCTGCCGTATGTGTTCCAGTGTAAGGTAGCACAGAACCCGTGTGTGTGTGTGTGTGTGTGTGTGTGTGTGTGTGTGTGCTGTTGGCTGAGCTGCGGCGCGCGGCGCCCACCTGCGGCACTGCGCCGGGTCGAGCAGCCGCAGCCCGCCCGCCGCGGCGTTGCGGGTGTTGGCAAAGGGCGGCTGCCCGGCCGCCGCCTGCTCCTCGTTGACCTGCGGCCGGCATCGTGTGTGTTGTTTGATAGGGGGCTAGTAGAGATGTTGTCGTTACCGGAATGCCACGCGCGCAGCAGATTGTGATGACACGACGTGACGCGCCCGCGGCCTCATGCTCCTTAATGGGCCGCCGGCGGTGGCGGTGGGCTGGCCCCAGCCGCCGCCCACAACGGCCGCAACACAGCAACATGTCACGAACTACACATGTCATCCATGTATACTCGAACCACACATGTTCACAAACGTATCTCAGAATCACATATGTTGTCAATGTATGCTTGAACCACATATGCTATAAAAACGCATGTCTGAACCACATATGTCGGTATCATTTTTCGCTTGCCTGCGCGAGGTCCTCCTTGCGCACGAAGACCTCGCCCCGCACCTCCAGCCACGGGGCTGCCGCCGCAGCGGCCGGCGGCGGCGCCGCCAGCCCCGCCGGCAGCCCCACGATGCCCCCGGCCAGGGCGTTGTGGGTCACGTCCTCGCCCACCTGGCCGTCGCCCCGCGTGGCGGCCTGCGGGGATATTGGACGTTGGTCGGAAGAGGGTTTGCGGTGGGCTCATGCCACAGCTCAGCCGAACAGCGCGACTGCAGAGGTTCAGCGTCAACGTTGCAAACGCCCCTGTCCGCAAGCCGTGCAGCGCACACTCCCCGTGCGCATATCCCTCATCCCCGTACCCTCGCGCCGTGCGCCCGTACCTCGGTCAGCTTGTACGACCCATCCGGCTGCCTGCCGTACGTCACGCGCACCGCCAGCCCGTCGAACTTGGGCTCCACCACCCACGCGTACGCCGCACCGCCGCCGCCGCCGCTCCCCTTTTTGCCGCCGCGCCGCCGCGCCGCCGTCGCCGACGCCGTCAGCGCCTGCTCGAACGCCTCGGCGGCGGCGGCGCCGTCGGGCAGCTTCGCCAGGGTCTTGGCCAGCCATGCCGCCACCTCATCTTTTGTGTTGATGGCGGCCAGGGAGAGCATGGGCAGCGAGTGGGGCGCCTTGCGCAGGCCCGAGCCCACGGGCGCGCCCTGCGCCAGGGTGGAGAGACAGCAAGCACATAACTTTGTGTGCATCGATTACCGTGATGCAGTTTGATTGATAAGACATCATAGTCTTATCAGGAGATTGGCAACCCTAGGCATGCGTCACGGGCGCCTTACCAGCGTGTACCATTGGCGGCGCCACTTCCTTAGGGGCCACCCCCATCCTGCTTGACACGTACCGTGCCTGCCCTGCCCCTTCCTTTTTCCCCCACCGCCACGGGCAGCGTTACGATCTCGAAACACACCCGCTACTTCCACTGTGCCTCCGTGCGTCATCCCACCCTCAACCCCTCCCGCCCCATCCCCAACCCCATCCATCCCGGCACGTACCACGGGCAGCGCCACCTCCTCCGGCGCCACCCCCTGCAGCCCCGCCGCCAGCTCCCGGTAGCGCGCCTTGAGCTGGTCGAACTCGGCATCGCTGACAGAGAAGGAGGGGCCCAGGGAAGAGCGGGGAAAGAGGGTGGGGAGGAGCGTGTGTGTATGGGGTCTGGGCTTCACGGGTGCGGCAGACGGGACTGCGCAACGGCATCGGGTCTTGAGGGCCGTGGAGGGCTGTTTGGCTCAGGGGTGGGGTGATGCGACTTGCAGCTGCGGTGTTGAGCCGGGGCCGGCGGCTGGCAGCTCAAGGCGTGGGGTGCTGATTGGTCCGCTGTTCTAGTTGGTGACCAAGAAGCGCTGGATGCCGAGGAGTGGGATGTCTGGGTTGGGCGACACGACCGGCGCGTCACGGCAAGCCGGCGCATGCCCCGCACCTGATTTCCGGCTGCTGGTTGAAGTAGAGGTTCCGGTGGCGAGAGAGCAGCTGTTGCAGCTGCTGCAGCTCATCCTGCGCTGGCAGCGCTGGAGCCGGCTGCGCGGCCTGCTTGCCGGCCCGGCTGCGCCGGGTGGTGCCCGCGCTAGCAGGCGGGGCCTTGCCACGAGTAGGCCCCGACGCCGCGACCGAAACCTGCAGCCCGCGCCTCGAGCTGACTGGGAGCGGGCTACTGAGGGTCCAGAAGCTACTAGCGAGCGCCTGGGATGAGGATTCGAGCAGGCGCGCTGCGGTGCAGGCCATGCGCCGCATGCGAGCAATTCCAGGCTCGGCGCGGGGCACGCAGCCGGCTCCGCAGCCGGTCCGCGACGGAACTGAGGTGTGCAGCAAGGGTGCTGTGTGTCTCATGGTCGCTGCGTCAGTAGGAGCAGAGCTGGCAAGACTGTTTGTATGCGCTCAACGCTCGTGTGGCAAGGCGCCATGCAAGAGCATGCGTGAAGGCTTAGATGCCTTTGAGAAGGTGGATGGGCGGAATTTGGCGCGACACGACAGCCGACTGAGCTGAAATTTTGGGCCTTGACTTCAGCTTGCAGTCAAGGAGCAGCTCGACTCTCAACGGTTTGATAGTGTGCTTTGCAAAAGACAAAACTTCCCTTTGGCCAACTGCCCCGACAGGTATGAAACACCCACGCGTCGCCCTTATGGGCCCCCCGCCGCGCTTTCTTGGCCCTCCGCCCCGCTCTCCTCAATGCAATCAGGCAACGTCAGCGACCTGCCTTGCTAGACGACGTCCTTGGAACGATGCCAACTGTTTCATGCATAGTCCGGCGCCGTTGATCGGCAGTGCGCCTTCATCCCTGGCCGAGCAGCAAGAGCCCCACCGCGCAGCGTTGTCAGGGACATCGCCTTCAGTATTACCCCGTGCGCCTGTGCGTCCGTATCCTCCTATGTGCCTGTGTGGCTGCCTGCGGCTGCTGCTGTCCCTGGAGCAGCCCTCAGCAGCATATTATCTGTCACTTTGCCGACGGCGCGCTCGTATGGACTGCGATCCACCTGCTCATACGGACACCCATACCAATTGGCCTAAGAGCTGGCATCGTGGGCGCGTGTACGCGACGTGGGGCGCTGCTGTGGGGCGGGGGACAACGGCTGGGCAAGACACGATCGCGATCCGGTATCGTGCTTGGACCCTTCAGCTACGCGACGCCAGTCCTACCCTAGAATGCTTCCTATCAAGGTTTTGTATTGCTCTCTGCACCCAGACAGGAATGCCTGGCTTAAGGACAAGTCACTGCCATGAAGCGCTTTGCAAGGCTAGCAAGCCAAGTTCACGTGCATCATGAGCTGGATATGGAGGTGCTTCGCGGGCGGGACTGGCACACCGCAGGAAGGCGGTCGTCTAGTCCAGCATGTCGCAGCTCGACAAGCGGAAAACGCACGCATTCCCGACGCCGCAGATGTAACAGCTGCAAACAGCTCTAGACGCCCTGACAGTCAGCAACGCGAACTCGCGCAAGATTCGTCAGCGCCAGTTGCATCGCCGCCTGAAGCCCTGCCGGCAACGAGACGCGCTCATGGCGTAGAGACATATGGGGCCGGCGCGACGGCGCCAGCGGTTGGTGTCGCGATCGGCGTAGTCAGCCCATCCCCAACGCACCATCAGCGCGCCGATGCCTCCTCAGCTCGCCCCGCGCCAGACCCCGCGCCAAGGCCTCCGCAGTTTCAGACCATCGATCCGGCCACCGTGTTTGACAGTAACAGCGGCCACCCCTCCTCCACCGGCCACGCGCTCGAAACCCAATCCCTCTCCTCCTCCAACTCCAACACCCTCATCACGCGCGGCGGCGCCGCCGCAGCCGCGCTCTCCGACGGCAGCCGCCCGCTCGTCTCCCAGATGCTTCGCGGTCGCGCCAGCCTCGACGCGCTGCTGCTCTTCGGCGCCCTCGTGCGCGCCGCCGACGAAGCCGGGCTGGCAGTGGGCGTCAGCCTGGGGGGCGCCAGCACTGGCGGCGGCGGCGCCGCCGCCGCCGGCCTGGGTCCGCGCCTGGAGCGCATCGAATCGGGGGATCTCCCCCCCGGGGAGGACACCGCCTCCGCCAAGGTGCGCTGGCCGCAGCGCCTTGAAACCCCGTGGACACGCGTGTCGGGACTCCACGCCCCACCGCCCCATCCCACCGCCGTAGCCTGTCGCCCCCCGGCTACCCTTGCCCGCACACGCGTCGCGTCTCAGCTACCCATCGTCGACGTCAGCTGCCGTCATCTTTCCCCTGGCCCCCAGCAGCAGCACCCAGGTGCTCACCGGCGCCAACAATCCATCCATAGCCGCCTGTGCCGTGCCCCGTCCCGTGCCCCGCCCCATCACCCATGCCGCCTGCCGCCTCCCCCCATCCCGCCCGCCCGGACCCAGCAGCAGCACGCAGCCGCCGCCGTCGCGGCCGCCGCCGGCGGAGGTGGCGCTGGCCCGGACCGGCAACCCGCCGGCGGCAGCCCGTCTGCCGCCGCCGCTGCCCGCGCCGCCGCCGCCGCCGGCGGCCCGCCGGCTGCCGGCGGCGCCGGTGGCTTCACGTTCTCTCGCCCCGCCCTCACCAGCAGCAGCGGCGAAGCCAGCCGGCCGCTGCATTCTGACGCGCCGCTTAGCGGCGCCGCCGGGCTGGCGGCGGGGCTGCCGCCGGTGGGGTCGGACCCAGACGCCCGCGTGTTTGACCTCTTCATGCGGCTCCTGACCCACGGGTCGACGACCACCGACGGCGACCCGCTGCTTAGCAATGCCGGCGGCGGCGGCGACCGCAGCTCCGCAGGCACCGCCATCGCGGGCAGCGCGGGGCCCGGCGGGCTGGGCGGCTTGGGCTACCGGGGCTCGCTAGGGGGTGGCGGGCCGGGGGGAGGAGGGGGCAGGGCCAACGGAAACGGCAGCGGCAACGGCAACGGCTCGAACGGGGCGCTGCCGCTGCTGGCGGTTGGCGGCGGCCGGCGGCCCGGCGGCGGAGCGAGAGACGGCGGCGGCCGGCCTGCGCCGCCGGTGCTGGCGCAGGGGCGCTCGGCGCAGCTGGCGAAGATGGGCTCGCCGACGGCGGCAGCGGCGGCGGCGGCGCTGGCGGCGGCGGCCGCCGCCAACTCCGAGTCGGCGCCGCTGCTGCTGGTGCACGGCGGCGGCGGCGCCGCCGACGGCCGGCGGCGTAGCTGGGACGTCCTGCCTGCCGCGCCCGGCGCCGTCGCCGCCGTCGCGGCGGCCGCGGCGCGCATGCTGCTCGGCGGCGGCGGCGGCGGCGGCCCCGCCGGCGGCGGGGGGTCGCCTTCCGGCCGGCCCCAGGCCGGACCGGGAGCTGGGCTCGCGCATGGATCCAGCGGCACGGCCGGAACCGGACTCGTGATGGATCCGGCGCTCGGCGGGCTGCTGGTGGTTGGCGCGCTGTCACGGCAGTTGTCACGGCAGCTTTCGTACGGCGGCATCGGTGGCGGCGGCGGCGGCACGTCGGCGGGGTCGCTGGTGCGGCTGCAGACGGGCAGCGGCAGCCTGCGTGATGTGCTGTCGCGCTTCCAGCAGGCGCAGCCAGAGGTGCGCTGCAGGGCTGCTGACGTAGTAAGATATTTTACCGAAATTTATGATAGATCCTAAGCAGCCTGCGGTGGGCCCTAGATGTGCTCGCAGTCCTGTGTGTTGGCCTCTGTTGTTGGCGTCACGTGTGACGCGTCGGGCTGAAGGACCCCCTTGCCCCCCAAACACATACACACGCCCTCGACACCCCCTGCGGCCCCCGCCCCCGCAGACGCTGCTGCCCGGCGGCCGCATCAGCGGCTCTGGCTCCTGGTCCGCCCACTCGGGGCTAGCCTCGCTTTTCGACGCCACGCTCACGGCCGCGCTGCGTGCGGGCGGCGCGGTGCACACCTTCAAGCGAGCGGTGGGCGGCGCCAACGCGCTCAGCCGCCTCACCACCGGCTCCTCGCTGGCGGAGCAGCCCACGGGTGAGGCGCCTGCCGTCATACTTTCGTACATACATTATCCTTATTTTCATTGTACTTTTTCATGCTGGTTTGTCGTCGGCTGAACTGGGCCGCGTGACCAGGGGCTCCTCGCTGGCGGGGCAGCCCACGGGTGAGGCGCCTGAGACGCGCTTTCTTGAAGCTGCGAATCCCGCACTCGTGTCTTCAAGGGTGCCCTCCCAAGCATCCAACAGGTAACGGCTCCTGGCCTTGACTGGGGCGGCAGCGGGCAGAGCCGACTGCGTGCGCCTCGCACCCGACCGCGCAGCCAAGCCGCCGTGCTGTGCCCCATGCCCATGCCCATGCCCATGCCCATGCCCATGCCCATGCCCATGCCCATGCCCATGCCCATGCCCCGCGGACCTGCCCAACAAGCGCGACGCCTCCCTAGTCCTACGTACAGCAAATCAAGAATATCAGTGCTGTGCTAACCTATTTAAGCTGGCGTGTGCTCCCGCCCTCCCTCCCGCAGGCCTGTTCGAGAAGCGCGACACCTCCCTCACGCTGCCCTCCAGCCACATCATCACCTCCCCCCACGCCATCAGCCCCGGCGGCGCCGGCGCCGGCAGCGTCGGCAGCTTTGCGTACCCCGCCACCGGCAGCGGCTACCGCCAGGCGCCGCCGCCGCCGCGGCTCAGCGCCGGCACCCCTGGCGCCGCCGCCAGCGGCACCTCCGCGCTTGGCGCCGCCGCCGCCTCCGCGGCGGCGGCGGCCACCTTGGTGGCGGCGCCGCTGGCGCTGCAGCACGCGGAGCTGTCCTCCATCAGCACCGTGCCCAGCCTCAGCGCCTCCGCCGGCGGCTCGGGGCCGCCGCCCACGCTCGGGCCCTTGGGGCCCCGCGCCTTGCCGCGGCCTCAGCACGCGTCGCCGCCGCCGCCGCCGCCGGCGGCGGCCCACCCGCACGTGCCTGCGCACAGAGGCTATGCGCGCGGCTCGCTGCCGTCCCAAGGGCCGCCGCCGCCGGCGTCGCCGCGGCGGCTCAGCGGCAGCGGCGGCCGGCCGGGGCTGGGGCAGGACCGGGTCCCGCATAGCGCCAGGTCGGCGAACCCCTACTACCACAGCCCGCCTCCTTCCCACCACCACCACCACCACCACCATCAGGGCCAGGGACACGGCCACGCGCGGCAAGGGCGCGCTCCGCCGCCGCCGCCGCTGCCGTACCCCCACGCTCCGCAGCAGCCCGGCGGCGGCGGCGGCGGCGGCGGCGCCACGCCGCCGCAGCCGTTGCACCGCCAGCGGCAGCAGCAGCAGCAGCAGCAGCAGCAGCAGCAGCAGGCGCTGGCGCTGACGGTGGGGAGGGCTGGCGGAAGGGGGTTCCAGGCGGCTTGGAGGGAGGGGCAGGGGCGGCGGCCGGGCAGGGCAAGGCAGCGCAGGGCAGGGTTGAACGCACAACGCGTTGCTGTCCACTGCAGCACAACCTATCTATGCATCCTGCGACCCTGCCTGTGTCGGCCCCCACCTGCCACACAGACGCTGCAGCGGCTAGCGGCCAGGGCCGCCGCCGCCGACGCGAACTCCGGCAGCGCCGCCAGCGCCGCCGCCGGCAGCAGCGCCGCCGCCGCGGACGAAGCCTACTCCGAGGACCGAGTGAGCCTGTCCCTGGCGCTGGGGCTGGGCCCGGCGGGCCTGCCCCCCGGCATGGGCGTCGGCCCCGACGGCGCGCTGACGGCGCCGCTGGCCGCCGCCGTCGTCGCCGCCGGTGGCTCCGTGGACCCCGCCGGCCACGTCAATGTCCTTCCGGACTCGGCGGCTCTGGCGGCGGCGCTGGCGGCGATGGCCGGCACCGGCAGCGGCGGCGCGGCGCCGGCGGTGGCGGCGGCGGCGCGGCCGGCGGCCCGCCAGGCCTCATCCCTGGACTTCAGCCGGACTAGCTGGGACAGCGAATGGGCCGCTAGGCACTTTGAGACGGACGCATTTACTTTCACGGCGGGTCGTAGCACCCACAGCCAGCAGCTGCTGGCGGCGGCGTCGGTTGGCTCGCGCGACTGAGAACCGGCCGCAGGCGGCCCGCAGGCGTTGTTATGCCATGCGGGGGCCATGGGGTTGGGTTGCTGCGTTGGGGTTGGGGTTGGGTTGGCTTTCTCACTTCGAAGGCGTTTTCATTACGACGACGGTGGCTATGTACGACAAAAGCTGGGGGGTGTGTGCTGAAGGTCGGGGCGGGTGTGTGCTGCGGGGCCCAAGGGGCTCAGGGAGGCGCCGCTTGGGATGGCCGGCGGGGCAGCAGCGCGGCGGCAAGCGGTTGTTTTGGGTTTTGGGGCGCCGCGGCTGATGCGTGGGCTGGGCGGGCGCCGCGGAGGCTAGCAGCCGCCGGCGGCAGGGTCTAATTGCGGCCGCACTGGAGCAATTCACTGGCGCGAGCTGGAGGGCGTTTGGCGCTTGCCGAAGTTTGGTGGGGGGCGGGTGTCCGGGGCGCGGAGCTAGCGGCGTGGGCTGGCCGAGACGCAGCCGGCGCGTGGGGAGGCGGGGGCTGCTGCAGCGGCAACTCGAAGGGGCGCAGGGCAGAGGCAGTTGGTCCGAGGTGGGTGACGGCGTGGCAGGCCGGGCCCGGGAGCTCTGGCGGCGGTGGGCACGCGAGGCCTCGGCGGCGCTTGGGGCCGGGAGGGGCGGCCGGGGCCGGGGACTGAGGCGGTGAGGGGCACGGGGCCGCCGACTGAGGTTGCGCGGCGCCGGTGGGTGTGGGCGCTGCGGTGGCAGCCATAAGATGTGTTGCTGTGCGTGCCTACACCGCTAGCCCTCGGCTCGGCCCGGACCGGCTCGCTCGTGTCGCCAGTGCTGGTGTACTGCTTGCTTCGACTGCGAGGATTGCGAACAGTCGCCGCAACCGCCACAGCCGCGAGAGAAGAGAACATCCGGACGGGTTGCCGTGCCGTGATGGTTAGCGGTGCGGCGCGGGCTGCTTGGAGCGGGTGCGTGTGGAGCCCGCCCGCCTGCGTGGTTGTGTCTTAA
>BDDC01000101.1:894-21855 GCA_001662425.1 Chlamydomonas sphaeroides | reverse complement strand
GGGGGGGGGGGGGGGGGGGCGGGGAAGGCGTGCTGCGGCATATGTGTGTTGGTGTGTGTTCCCGCTGCTGCGGTAGGTTGCGTGGCGTGTAGGGCGATGGCTCAAGGGGAGGCTCGGTCGCGGGCGCGGCCGGGGCCGGGGCTGAGGGCTCGGGCTGCAATAGCTTCGACCCCCATGCCCGGCGCTGCGCTTGAAGACTTTTGTGTTGCGGTTGTTGGCGGCATGATGTTGCGGTTATTGTTGGCGGCTCAAGTGGGGCGGCTTGAGTGGGGCTTGAAGGAAACGCGAGGACTGCGGGGCACGGGGGACGCGGTGCGCTGGCTGGCGGGGGCTGGCTGCGGGCTTATGCGGGGCACGGGATGTAGACTGTTCATCGAAGAATAACAACACGAGCAGGGATACCGATTGTGGGTGCACTGCTCGAGCTGGCGGGACGCTGCCCGGCCCCGCTGCGGGGTGTCTGGCTGCCTAGGGGACTGGCTGATGGGATGAGCGATGCCGCGGGGTGCAGCTGGGCCGCGGTGCCGGCGGCGCAGCAACGCCCGCGGGGCGAAGCGCGCCGAGAGAGGCAGGGCCGGGTCGCTGTGTAAGGCCCGTGCCGCCGTCCAAACACACGCACTCCTCTCTATCTGGCGTCATTCGTGCCAACGCAAGGTCCGTGTGGGGGCCTCCCTGGCGCTGGTGGCCGGGTGCAGACCTCCATGCCGCCGTCCTGCCGCATGCCGACACGTTACACGCAACGGCGCGCAGCCCTCGCCTGAGGCGGCGCAGCCCGCCCACCCCAAGCCCCAGCCGCCGCCGCCGCCGGCCGCCGGCCACCTCCATCACGCCAGCAGCCCAAGCACCGCCAGCGCACTCCACCGCCCCCACAGCCACAGTCAACGCCCGCCGCCGCACAGCAGCAAGGCCCCATCCCGCGCGGCGCGGCGCGCCACGCCACCCCCGCCCGCCCATCCTGCCCCCGCCCTCGCTCCAGCCAGCACAGTGCCCCTCAATGCAACTACACGCGGCGCACGCCCTCCGCCTGCGCCCTCGCCTTCGGCGTGCCGCCGCTCCCCCCCCATACACACACCCGCCGCCCCAGCGCCGCCACGCACGCGGGTCACCGGCGCTGCCGTGGCCACACCCCTGCGTCGCGCCCCCCACCCCACCCCAGCCACACCGCCAGCCCCACTGCCGCCCTCGGCGCCATCCACGCCCCGCCCCTTCCGTGCCCTCCGTGTCCCCGCTCCCCAGCCACCGCTCACGGCTGTGCCTGACCCTGCGCCGCAGCCGCGGCCTCTGCGGCCGCGGCGGACGGCGTGCCCACGCTCTCCGCCGCCACCAGCAGATCCAGCGCCGCCACCAACTGGTCGCCGGTGCTGTCGCGGGCGCTCAGCGGCGGCGGCGGCGGCGGCGCGGCAGCTTCGGCGGCGGCGGCGGCGGTGTCGCCTGTGGGGGCCTCAGCCTCGGCGGGGTCCGCGGCGGGCGCTGCGGGTCGGGCCGCGTGTTCCGGGGTCAGGGGCCGGGGCCGGGGCGGGGAGGGAGGGTGTCAGGCCTGATGGGAGGGCTGTGTGCTGCGGCCGCGGCGAGGCCGTGTCCGCTGCTGGAGCCGCTCCTAACCCCGGGTCCAGCTGCGGCCAAGCTCACCCTCCGGCTGCTGAGCTGGCGGCGGCGGCGGCGGCGGCTCCACCGCCGCCGGTGCGGGCTCGTCGTCCAGGTTGATCAGGTCCGGCGGCGGCGGCGCCGCCACCGGTGGCGGCGGCGGCGGCGCGGCGGCGCTGGCGCGCTTGGTGAGCAGCGCGCCGCCGGTGTCCTCGTCCTCCTCGTCCAGCAGCGTAAAGGTGCCGGAGCCGCCGCCGTCGCCGGGGCCCTGCGGCGCGGCGGGCGAGGCGCCCTGCGGGGGCCGGCACGACACAAGCCGCAGGGTCGTTATCATTGCCACACAAACCCTCGAAACAGACTTTGCAAAAGCCCGTGCGTGACGAGCGACGGGAGCGCATCGCTATGCGTGCCGAACTCGGCAGCACTCGAGCATAACCAGCACGACGCTTCAATAGGGGTGCGCAGTGCCGAGAGCGACGCCGTTACCAGTCGACGCCGCTGGTGATGCTGGCCTACGCACGTGCGCCAAAACTTTTGCCCGATAACGAGCCCGGCGTCGCACAAGCACCGCGCCCTGCCCAGCCAGCGGGTGCGGCTCGGCCGCCCGGGCCCAACCGACACGAACCCTAGGCGCCCGAACCCCACCCTTCCCCTTCGCCAGCCCCGGCCCCACCTGCACCGCGCCCTGCCCAGCCAGCAGGTGCGGCTCGACCGAGGGAGCCGCCGCGTAGCCGGTCGGCGCCGAGGGCTGGCGCGCCGCCGAGGCCGCCGCCACCAGCTTGTCGAAGGCGCCCGACATCTTCTCCTTGAAGGCGGCGGCCACTGCGGAGGCGGGGGGGGGGCAAGGGGTTGGCGGCAGGGCACCCAGGGTTCGTGCCATGCTGGTGCGGCGGTGAAGGGCGGCGGTGATGAACGGCGAGCCGCGACAATGGCAGCGGATCGGCGCTTGCAACAGGGGTTGGCTGTTTGCTGAGCACAGAGGCGCCGGCGCTTACTTGCTGAGACCTTCTGGCCAGCCTCGCGCGCCGCTGCGGCGGCGGCCGCTGCGGCGCTGTCCTCGGCGCGCCCCGGGCCCGCCTCGGCGTGGGCGCTGTAGCCGCCCTGCCGGGTCGGGTCGGGCCGGGTCGGGTCGGGAGGGCAGGGGACGAGGGGAGCCCCGCACTGTGTGAGCGGTGGCTGGGACGAGGCCGGGTTGGCTGGGCAGGAGGCGAGCGGCACAGGGCCACATGCGCAGCACAGGCAGGGGGCGCGGGGGGCAGGCAGGGGGGCGCGGGGGGCAGGCAGGGTACGTGCCGTGTCGTGCCTCTCCGCTCGGGTCGCCGCCGCCCCCATCCTGCGCCGCTGCCGCCGCACCGTCTTTGCGCTCGCTGCCCCGGACCGCCACTGGTACGCGGCGAAGCGCTTGTCCCAGGCCGCCCCGCTCGGGTCACGCAGGCACGGCACGAGCCCTCGGCGCCCCGCCCATCATGCAGACCACTACCCAAACCCACTGGTGGCGCTGCAACCAGCGCCGCTCCGGCTGCCCAAGCACCTCAACACGAACCCTAGGCGCCCATCCCCCTGCCCTCACCCCTCCACCTTTCCCCGCCCCAGCCCAACCTGGTGGTGCGGCAGCAGGTTCGGTTCCGGCTGCGCCCGCGCCGCCCCTCCGTGCGAGCCAGGCAGCCCGGGCACCGCCGCCGCCGCCACCGGCGCCACTGCGGGCGGCCGGCTGGGCTCGATGGACTCTGCGGCCGCCAGCAGCTCCTCGTGGCGCAGCAGAACCCGCGTCAGCTCCTCGTGCTGGCTGAGCGCCGCGGCCATGAGCGCCTGCAGGGTCACCGATTTCAAATTTCGTCAACAGGTTATCACAAGTTATCATGGGCTTTATACAGCGTATTCATAATGTAATGATAGGTAGCGGGAGGAGGCTTCTCGTGCTGACTGAGCGCCGTAGCCATGAGCGCCTGTCATGGCCATGGCGTGTGCCGAGGGGTCAGCAAACTGCGCTCCTACAACCTATGACTGCAGGATAGGGACCGGAACGAGCCCGCCAGCCGCTTCTTATGCTGGCTGAGCGCCGCAGCCGTCGAGCCAGGTCTCCCATCCCCTGCCATCCTGTACCCCGGCGGGCCAACGCTGTGGCTGGAGCAGCCGCTTCTCCACGCACGCAAACAGCGCTGGCGCGCGGTGCACAGCGCCCCGGCGACCCGACTGACGAGAGCCCCGGCTCCCCTCCCTGGAAGCACGGCAGAGCTGAGCATACAGCTGTGCCGGCCGCGCCTCGCCCGCCAGCGTGCCCAGCCCCACACATGCGGGCCGATATGCCGGTGGTACTCGCAAACATGCACACCTCCATACCACCCCGCCAGTGCACACATGGCGGCACCTGACAGGCCCCCGCACAGCCACATGACAGCCCTACCTCGTCCGCCAGCGTGACCAGCTCCCGCTCCAGCCGGCTGCGCAGCCGCACGCAGCTGTCCGCCACCTCCGCCACCGCCTGCTCGCGCACCGCCAGCGGCTCGGCCTCGGGTATGGACGCGAGCATCTCCGACAGCAGCATGCAGCTGTTGGAGGAGGTCTGCGGGAAGGAGGGGACAGGGCGGGAGAGGAGCGGGCACGAGGGGCACCCGTGTGTGCGTATGTGCGCACAGAGCGAAAGGCCAGAGCTGGCTCCCACCCAACCATTCGACAGCAGCACGGTGGAGGAGAAGGTTGGAGCAGTCAGCTCGGAGCGGGGCCTCCCGACCCACATGCTCCCTCCCACGCCCTTGACTCTCAACCCACCGCCCCGGGCATGTGATCGCCGCTCAGCAGCCCCGACCCACATCCCTGACCCACACCCCTGACCCACATCCCTGACCCACACCCCTGGGCCGCACCTCCAGGTACCGCTTCGTTCGCTCCTCCGGCGTCTCCTGTGCCCGGCCGTGGCCCTGGCCCTGCGCAGCATGCTCCGGAATCGGAGGCAGGCCGTGGCCGTGGCCATGGCCGTGCTCGGCGCCCGCGTCCGGCCCCAAGCCCGCACGCGGCAGGCCCAGCGCCTCAGCCGCCTCGCCCTCGCCGGCCGCCAGCGGTGCCTCCGCCGCCGTGGCGCCGACGCTGGGCGGCACGCCAGCGTGGGGCGCCGCCGCCGCCGCCGCGGCGGAGGCGTGCTCGGCGGCCGCGAACAGGCCCGCGGCCGCCGAGGCCTCGGCCGCCGCCTGCTGCTCTTGCTGCCGCGCCCGCGCCTCCGCCTCGTCCGCCTCCGCGGCGACGCGGGCTACGGGAGGGTATGTACCGAGGGAGTAGCGAGCTAGTCAGCCGCAAACCGAGCCAGAAGCTCGGGCCCAACGCTGCAAACCCCACCCCGGGAGGGGTGTTGGCAAGCGGCGCGGTAAGCGGGCGCGAGGCGTCGTGGATGTACCAAGATACGTCGGGCGGGGCTCGCGGCCCCGCGCAGGCCCGTATTGGCCCAGACCCATCGGCCACAGGCGGCGGCATCTTGTGCCGCCCTCTCCTCCCTGACCGACCTCCGCCCCCGGCCCTCCCGCCGCCGCGACCCACTGACGCGGCCCATTCCGCGGGTCGAGGTGCGCACCCCCCGCACCCCCTGGCCGTCGGGCCCCGACCCACATGCCCACAACCCCGCCATGCGCTATGCTCGTCACGCCAGGCGCTGTGCTTGTCACGCCAGGCGGGCGCAACCCAGGTGGCCACAACCCCAGCTAGGTGCGGCCCCAGAGACTGCACGCCCGCAAGCCATGCAGCGAGGCTCCCTGATGCAGCATCCACGCACTGGAGTCCTAGCTAGGTGCGACGCCAGGTGGGTGCGACCCCAGGTGGACGCGCAGCGCATGCAGCAGCCACAAGGGAGGCTTCCCGCCGCAGCGCATGCAGCAGCCACGCACCCGCGTCCTGCGCCGCCCGCGCCTCCTCCTCCAGCTCCGCCAGCGCTGCCTGGATGGCCGCGCGGTCCTGCTCATCCACGCCCGCCAGCGGGTCGGCGTTGGCGTCGCCGGCGCCGGCGGCCGCGGCCGGGTCGGCGACAGGGGCGGCGTCAGTCACCGCGGCGGGCTGGCCGGGCGCGGGGGCGCGGTGGTCGGGTGGCGTGAGGATGGGCACGGCCTCGGCGGTACCGCGCACGGGGAAGTCCACTCCGCGGTCCTGGGAGGGGGACGGGCGGGGAACAGCAGTGAAGCCAGCATGCGCAGGGTACGTGTCAGCAAGCGGGTCCAGCGGCGTGAGGATGGGCACGGCCTCGGCAGCGCTGTGCACGGCAAAGGCAGGGACGGTAGGGGCGGCGAGGGCAACGACGGGGAGGGCAATGAGCGCAGGCAGGAGGCAAGGGGAGTGGCACAGTCGCGAGAGCGTTGCGGGGCGTGCTGCACGTCAGGCTATGGCGCAGCTGCCAGGGAATGGGTCTCGTACGCGAAAGGCTGGGTGAAAAAGGCCGGGGCTACGGCTTGGCTGCATGTGGGTCGGGCGTGGCTTGGGATGCGCCGTTGTAGGCAGGTGGTAGGGATGGAAGGACCGGGGCCCCTACCAACAGGTTCTCGTAGGCCGCCTGGAACTGCGCCGGCTTCAGGGCCCGAGCATAGTCCTCGATCTGGCCCAGCACCTTGTCGCGGACCTCGGCGTCCACCTGGCGCGGCGTGGGATGGCGAGGCCAAGCGGGGCTTGAGGCAAGGGTTTTGGGCGACGAAGGCGAGGAGTCGCCATGGGTAGGGGAGCCCTGCGCACCCGCGTGACGCTGGAGTCGTCGGCGAGCTGCTGAAGGTACGTCCACAGCTCGGAGGTGGCGAGGTGCACATGGAACTCTTCCGAGCAGTTCTTGACACACGTCTCGAGCAGCTGCGGGCATACGAGGGACCGTCATCTGTGAGCATAACGCCCACCCGCTTAGCCTTGTTGGCAGAGGAAGAGAGCAAATGATCCTCCATCGCCTTGCAACACGCACCGTAAGCGAGAGCAGCTGCGCCTTGGGCGTAGGGCTCTTCGTGAGGCGCAGCTTGATGGCCTTAATCAACCGCCCGCTGTTCAGGCGCACGTCGGAGCCTATGAAGTCGATGACCTGGAAGTTCCTCTCCCAATCGACCGCCAGCAGCTCGTCGCTGGTTGCGTGCTCCACAAGCTGCAGCGCATGCTTGTCTAGGTTGTCGGCAGGAGCAGCGGTGGTTGCTTGCCGAAACTCGGTGAGCTTGTCAGCTAGCTTGTCCTTGAGGCCCTGGAACAGCGACATTGTTTGCGGTGGGCCGCCTAAGCGTGCAGCGGCTCAACCGAACTACGCGGCCACGACCGTCACAGCGCAACACCCACGGCACCTGTACGGAACCTTCTCAGCCCCGGCCCATGAGGTGAAGCCACGCTGCTCATGTTACACGCAGCACTGCCACAAACACCCCGGCCTCGTGACAGCTGGAGCCACAGAACGCTCCGATAGCGACCAAAGCGAAAACCGCACCGCACCACCAACATAAACGCTTCTGTTCAGAGGAATTCCCCCTGCTACTGTTCAAGGGGATCCCCCCGAGGGGTCCCCTCGGCTCCCGTCCCGCCAGGCACCACTCCACACCGCTGTACAGCACACCGGCCACACACACATGGCCGCCAACACACACGCTCAACAATCACGCACGCAAACATACACTCGACAGTGCAGCGCTCCTCGCCATCGCCATCGCCATCTGCTACCAAAACATCCTCAAAACGCAAGCGCATGCGGCCTGCGGCTTGACAAAGAAGCAACACACATACACGGCATCGACACAAAAACCCCAGCACGGCTTTGTCAGAGCACGGCTGTCATACAGGTACAGTCGGCTTGCATGCCGTCCTAGCTGCGCGCTACAACAGCTCGTGCCTATACATACATGACCGCCTTACCGCAGGTCCTGCGGCACGCTGCGGTACTTCAACACGCGTACGACCCAACAGCAGGGCACACAAGCGCCTCCGTGCCCGCGCCGCCCGGGCTGCATCCTCGGGTTCAAACAACAAAGAAAGAACGGAAATGGGGAAGGCCACACTCTGGGTGCAAACCCTATGCCCCGGCAAGCCACGCTGCGGGCTCCTCACCCCAAATTCAACGTGGTTCGTGGGTTCGTTTGGCAGCCACGCGCGCAGCTAGGGCCACCTCCTACCCCGCACTCCGGCCAAGGCCCCCGCCACTCGGCGCCGCTGCGAGCGCAGCCCTAGCCGCCAGGACGGCTACCAAAGCGCGCCTCTCAAGCGCAGCCCCTTCCGCCCCGCTCTGCTCCGCTCCGTGCCGTTCGCAATGCACTGTGGCTCGGGGCCCGGGCAGCCCGCCGGATGCCTCCGCACCACGGCCGCAAGCGCGGCGCTGACCAGGGGCTAGCTAGGCATGATGAGTCTCCCCTGCTGCCAGTACGCCTCCTCCCCAACCCCGCGCAGCATTCGCGCCTCACTAACGGCTGGGCGCCGAGGCATGGGAAGCTGCAGCTCCGCGCCATCATTGTCCGCGAGGCTCGTCGCATCTGCTGGCGGCTACTCCCCCGCCTCAGGCCCGCGAGCCACTCGCGCCGTTCACCAGAGGCTGGGCGCCGAGACGTGGAAGCTGATGGTCACGCACATGAAGCGGGTGCCGCCCGCGTCCTCGCCGCTTATCTCCATGCTACGGGCAGGGGTGGCGAGGGCGGCACCGCGTTGTTGCAGGGCGAGGACGGCAGCCGCCGCACCGGCGATCCCAGCCAGCCGCGCATGCCCACACGGCCGGCCAGGAGCGGGCGGAGAGGGGAAAATTGGCCGGACAGCGCTGCGGCCGTGCCTCCGGAGCGCGCCCGAGTGCGGCACCGCACCGCCCGGCCCGTGCCGCTCAAGCCTCAGGGCTCCTGCGGCCGCCGTCAGCCCATCCGCACGCAACCGCATCCATGGGGCACATCGTCGGCGGCGCCATGCTGGGCGGCCGGACCTGCCTACCCAGCCCCAGCGATACCCGCCATGCGAGCCCATGTGTGTGCCCACGCCTCACACACGTGATGTGCTTACTACATGTTACCACTTCCTGAACACACGTTGGTGTGCTTACGGCATGTTACCTATTGCTCAACACACGTGAGGCATGTGATGGTACGGGTACGCAGGAACGCATCGTGCGCCGCACCTGTAAGGCCCCGGCGGCGCCAGCGCTGGCAGCTTGGTGGCGACCTGCAGCTCAAAGCGCTCCCCAGCCACCAGCGGGCAGGCCACGGCGTCGCACAGCTGCGACTCGTAGCTTGGGGGCAGGCAGGGGGGGGCAGGGGGGAAAGGGGGGATGGGGTAATTTGGGGGGAGGGAGGGGCGCTGTGAGGTGCGGAATGCGGATGGGACGTTGGGTGCGACCACGGGTGCTCGCACCAAGGGATACCCCGCCAGCCCCGCTAGCTTCCCCGCCCGCCCCCGCTCCTTGCCCCGCCCCTGTCGCACGCCCACCTGTACACCTTGACGCCCATGTACGCCACCGCCACCCTGAGCCGGCCGCCCGGCGTGTTGACGGGGCACTGCCCGCTGACGTTGACCGACAGCGTGCGGCCGTGGTGGGGCGGGTCGGGTGCCACCGTCACGGCGTCGGGCTGCAGCATGGGGCTGCCCGGGGGACCGCCGCCGCACACAGCCCAGGTCATGCCGTTGGGGCTGGAGGAGGCGGCGGAGGAGGAGGACGGGGAGGAGGAGTAGGAGTGGGAGGAGGAGGAGGAGTTGGAGGAGTGGACGTTGGGGAAGGGGGAGGAGGAGGAGGGGGCGTTGGCGGAGGAGGGGGCGGGGATGGGGTTGTGGAGGGGCGGGGTCGCCTCGGCGAGCGTGGCCACGTCGCTAGCGCCGCGTTGGGAGGACACCGAGGCCGAGTCTGATGGTGTGGAAGAGGAAGAGGAGGAGGAGGAGGAGAAGGACATGGAGGAGGAGGTGGAGGAGGAGGTGCCGCGGAGGCGGCCGCGCCGGCCCGCGGATGCCGCGGCGGTGGTGGGGACCGCGGCGAGCCGGCGGGTGGGGGCGGCGCCGAGCACGAGTCGTGGGCAGCGGACGGCCATCCTGCAGTCACGGCCGTAGGCGCTGTGACTAGGAGCTGCTGCAGGGGAGGAGGAGGCAGTGGCAGCGAGCAGCGTGAGCAGGAGTAGTGTGGCCGTAGGCATGGCCATGGAGTCGCCAGAATCTGCTCTGTGCGCCGAGAGGTCCGTGACCAGGCCTCGAGCGCGATCGCTTATGTGTGTGGGGTTGGTTGCGTTGCTGCTTGTGCACCCACGTTGCTTGTCGGCACTGGTCCGTTGTGTGGCTTGGGGACTCCCGAGGAGGAGTGACGCGAGACCGCTCAAAGCCCTAGTGGGTAAGTCCAGGCGTGGGTGTGCAAATTACTTAGTACAATTTGTTTGGGTTCGCTACGCGACCAGGGTCGGCAGCAGAGAGGCGCGCAATTGGGGTAGTGCACCTGTTGAGCTGGTCGACCGAAAGCTACACGAGTAGTTAGATCCGTGTTGCCAAGACCTACGGAATCGAGCTGCTACCAAAATGGCGCGAGGGAAATCACGGTCCGGCAATTCCGTCTGAGTCGGCTCCGAGTCACGCACCCGTGCCCGCTCAGCTTCCTGACTGCATCTCGCGCAACACTGCTGCACTTCTATTGCCCGAAATGGGCGTCACGCGCATGCACAACAGCCAACTCTCTTCTGGCCGACGGAACCCCGAGGCACACACGGCACAGCGACGGGCCCCAGCTTTGCCGCGCACTTCCTGCGGAGTGACTACGCGCTGCGTTTGCCATTCGCCAGTACTCCGGACCCTCAATATCGCGCTCCTGAGCAGCTCCAGGCGCGGGATGCAGGTATCAACGGTAGCGGCCAGCCCCCGGCAAGTCCCCGCCTGGTGACGGTGCTACTCGGTGCAGGGCCGGCGGCCACTCGGCGCAAAGAAGGGGGGGAGGGGCGCTGATAGCTGTCAACCCAGGACGCTTCGATGCGCTTCAGCCTGCTTTAGCAGCGGCTCGCTCGCCACCTGGACCTCCACCGCGACCACGTACACCTGCTGTGCCGGGCAGGCCGCGCAACCCTACCGCACCCCAAGCCTCGTGTGGACGTGAGTGGCACGGCCTGCTGGCCGCCCCGCTGTCCGCTTCGTCGTCCTACACTGGCGTGTCTTCGCGCCAGCTGCCGCAGCCCGTCCCGCACCCCTGTGGTTGCACCGCCCCACCCAAGCAGCGGCGTACCACGGTGTGGCGGTCATGCCACTGCACTCTTACAGCGCCGCTGCACTGCACGGCGAGGGGCCCAGACCGGACCGACATCTCACGCAAAGGCCGATGGACCCGCCGGAACCGCCAAGCAAACCGGCAGTTGTTACTCCCACAATCCTGGGTGGTGTCACCAATCTTTGTTCATCGCATCTTGGTGGTGGCGGCGGCAGTGGCAGCGATTGGCAGTGGCGGCAGCAGTGGCAGCAACGGGGGAGGTCCGAAAGCCGTGTTGAGACCCTACGGCAGGAACCTGCCTTGCAGGGCTGCCGCCCTGGCCCAGCCAGCACCCGCCTCCACCCTGATGCCAGGCCGGCGCCCCGCCCTGCCCCGGCCCCTGCCCAGTGCGCTTGACTGCCGCCCCAGGCACCCGATTCGCCCGCCTGCAGGTGCCCTGGTCGGCCGTGTACCATTCGTCGGCCTTGGCAGCGGTGATGGCAGTAGGGAGCTCAGGTGGTGTGGGAGCGCCTGGATGGGTCGTGTTTGGCCAACACCCCGCATGAACCCCTCAGCCACACCAGCAGCAGCCTCCAGCAGCCCGCGCAGGTATGGAGCCCCCAAGCACCGCTGAGCGCTGCCTCTCAGCAGCTCGTCTCCCACGTCGCCGTACTTACCATCTCCCGGTAGTTCTTGACTTCGTCTGTTTTTTTTTACCATGCGCCGCCTGCACGGTGAGGTCTCCAATGGCCGCAGTGATGGCTGCAGCCATGACCACAGCGTTGGGCGCAGCATAGCACCTGGCCACCTGCGAGGCCAGCAGCAGCCAGCGCGCATCAGTGGCCTCCTTGGGTCGCTACTATATTGTACGCTGGCACCCCACTCTGATCACCAAGGCGGCACTCGCCATCTACGAGGCCATTGGGTACAAGGCCCACTCGGTGACGCCCCATCCCCACCCCTGCACCAACTACCTCGTGCGGGTGGAGTGGGAGGCCACAGAACAGGGGTCGTATCATAGTCATTCGAGTCGTTCAAGTCAACGGCAACGTCCGTCTTTCTTGATCCGAGTCGTTCAGGATATTGACTTTGATCATCGGGTCAGGGATCAAGTCGGTCCCATGCGATGTCTTTTTGGGGCACAGGCAGCGGGCAGGTCGTTGGCTCGGTCCCTCCGCTTCGTGCCTCTCCTCGCCTCGCATTATGGGTTTTGGGGTTACTTGACCGCGCACCACTGGCTGTAAGCGTGTAAGGGAAGGGGCAAGGCGCAAATGACTACGAGGTGACAAGGGGTGTGCACGCGGGGAGGCGGGGACACGGGGTTACTTCACGTGGGGTAGGGATATGGTTACGTGACGGTCGCCCCAGCGCCACCGAGGGCGGGGTTCCTCGAAAACCCCCTCCACTGACTCTGGGCTCCGTGGACTCTGGGAAGTCAATACCATGGGCTGACTTTGACGGCCATCAAGGCACACAAGTCAACCGGTCGGCCGACATTGGTCCCCATAAGATACGAGCTCTGCCACAGAAAACCCGGGGCTGATGCTCGAGTCGCAGGACAACCGGGCGGAACTTCTGGGGGCATACCGGGCACTGCGCGCTGAGCAGGAAGCGCAAAGGCAGCACACCGCGCCGCGGGACGCAGGCCTGACCAAGGCGCAGTGCCAACACCGGTACTGGGCGGAGAGAGAAACGTGCCCGCACACAGTCGCGGGAATGCAGGTGCTCACCAGCCACGTCACGATCAACGTGAACCCTGTCAACCCCGACTCTGACATCTCACCTATGGGCCGATACGATCCAAATAGGCCGCTATAAGCACGGCATCCTGCCCCCCGCTTAGGCATGGACGCCAGGTAGCACAGAGGGAACGCCGGAGCACCAGGGCACAGCGTTCGTATACAGCCCCAGGGCATGCTCGTCGGCACCCTTTTTACCCCCACCCTGCACGACCTGCACGCCCGCTACATGCATGCTCAGCGCACCCACCCACATCAGCATGCACAGCTGGCCGCCGAAGGGGGCTTCCGCGAAGATGTGGCACGCCTGCTCCATAGGTATCAAAATGGGGCAGGGACGGAAAGGCACTGCATCAGGAACGCCGAGGAGCGGCGGCTGCAGGGGCCTCTGATGCGCAAGCTGCAGAATGCCATGCTGGGCCCCGGCGGCGCCGCGCAGTCCCGCACAGTGGTGGAGGGGTACGCATCCCCCATCAACGTCAGCACATGCACTGCCGTGTACTATTCACCCTACAAACTCGACCAGCTGTTCAGAGCACGCTACGACGCGCACCGGCACACCGGCCGGGGCCTGGCCATCGCCCACCCCGGCACCGACTCGGAACCCGGCGCTGTGGGCGGGACGGCAGCACCGACGATGGCGACAAGCCCCCCCCACAGCGACTGGCGGCCTACCTGCCTGGCGCAACAACGCTGTGCAGGGTCACTGCAGCCCCTTGCCGGGCCCTGTTGCTTGCCAGGATAATCAGGGGCGCTGTGCGAACGTGTGTGGTGGCTCTGGCCTGAAGGCTGGCACCTGGGCTGGGAGCGAGAATGCAGCTGCTGCGATGCCCTAGCGACCAGCAGCTGTGAGGCATGCATGGCCCCGACGCATGGCCTCCGCGCACCCGCCGCCGCTTGCTCTTGCTGAGGTGCCCCTCCCCTTCCCTACCATCCCCTCCCTCGGAGGGCGGACCGACCTGGCCCCCTCCTACCCCCTCCTACCCCTCCTATGCCCTCCTACCCCCTCCTATGCCCTCCTACCCCCTCCTATGCCCTCCTACCCCCTCCTACCCCCTCTTCTCCCCTCCTACCCCCTCCTCGGCCGCCCGTGCAGGACGCCTTGCTTCCGGTCCCAGCGCTCGCTCAGAGGGGTGCTCAGAGGGGCGGGCAGGAGCTGGTGTGCATAGCACACACTCGCGCGCCGCACGGGGCGGGCGGGCATGCATGCATGGCCCCGGCGGCCAGCCAGCCATGCACGCTGCCCCGGCGTGCCCGCCGCCGTGTTGCAACCCCATCCCGCCGCCCCATCCGCCGCAGGATATCGATGCACCCCAACCCCCCAAGTCGAACATGAGCTTCGGGTACCGGTACGGCAACCAACCACCTGTGCAGCGCACAGGCGCTGGTCTGCATGGTGGCTGGGTGCCGTACCGGGCCAGGTAGCCGCGGCGGTTGCTTGGGTTTGGGTGGCAGCTAGCCGGCAGCGCAGCGATGCGGCCAGCGGCCGGGCACCTCGCGAGCGCACCCCGAGACGTCCACGCAAACACACGCATGCACGCCGCACGACCAGCGCGTCACCTACCCGGGGCGTGCCGCGTGCGGGGTGGTACTCTATTTCGGCCCTACAAAGTTGAACATAGCTAGTGACTCACTCGGCCGCTGTGGCGGGGACTACGGGAACACATGCATTGCCGCAGCGCCGCAATCTGGTCCCGCCCTGTGCGCTCCAGGGAGGGGCCGGTGGTCTATCTTACTAGCTTGGCACTCGCGGCCGTTGTGCTGCGTGACCTCTACAGCGAGCTGCCGGTGAAGATGTCGTGGGGGTGCGTGGCGTGCGGTGCGTGGCGCGTTGTGCGGACGAACGAGACGAACTCGTTGCACCGCCTCCCGCGGCAGGATGAATGGAGCTGTGATCCCCTCAACTAACACACCGATGTGCACATGCAGATCACGCACACCACACAGCACACGGCACACCAGCAGGCCAGACGGGCCAATTTAAGCAAGCATTAGCACGACGCGGCGCGCGCGGGCAGGGCGGGCACGCCCCGCCCTACACCAGCGAGCATTGACGGCGCTCGCTGACAATCCACCCATACATCACGTCCGAACCACGGTACCCGGCCGCAGGCCAAGCCAGCGCCGGCTGCACGGCGCGAGGCAGTCCCCTACACTGCTGGACCCGCCCGGTCACACACGCACACGCAGGCATTGGAGTCAAAAGAGAGCGCACAAATGTGCCAGCAGGTAACCTTGCCAGAGGCAAGCAACGGGCGCGAAAGCAGGGTGGGTAAGCAAGGGCAGACAGAGGGCGGGTCAAGCGCACGCCACCTCCTGCCGTGCGTTGTCGCGCACATACAGGCGCGGGGCGTGTGGCTGGTGCCCACACGCTTCGTACCACTTCCGTGGCTCCGCGGGGCATCTCGACAGACCGATTGCTCTGTGGGCGAAACCGCCACTTGCAGACGTGGATCCGAGTGCAGGCGCGGGGCGCATGGCCAGGGGTGAGGGGTGCGGGGTACGGGGGGTTGCGGGGTGAGGGGTGAAGGGTATGTGGCTGGCATGGGGGGTGGCGGGTTTCGTGGATGCTGGTGAGCTCGGGCCTCGGGGTGCGGGGCATGAACCCTTGAAGGGTGTGGGTTGCAGGTGGGGGGGATGAGCAGTGTGGACGCGGTCAAGGGAACAAGGGTTTGGCATGCGGTTTTGTGGGTTGGAATGAATGGGGATACACCTGACCCTCCGACGATTAGGGCTATAGAGGGGCAATCCGTACTGGCAACCGCAGGACCGAGGCGTGCTCCGCTTACCGATCGAGGACTGGGGGTTGGTATAGGTAGTCGTTGGCATGGTTGGCAAGGCTGCGAGTAGGGATTGGTTGCACGCTCATAGCTAACGCGATAGCTCTGTCGGGGCCCCTACCCATGCAGGCCACATAGTGTGGGGTTGTGCGGGAGTCACTTCGCAACTGCGCCGGCCGCATGACGCCCCGCCCTTTTGCACAGCATGGGGGAGGAAGCATGGGGCTCAGGGCGTGGGTGGCGCATTGTGCGGCGCGGGGGGATCTATCAAGGGGCGCGGGGCGCGGGGTGCAACGGGCATTGCGGCACCAGGGGGCGAAGGGTGTGCAACAGGGGCCGGGGGCGAAGGGTGTGCAGCAGGGGCAAGGGGCGAACGGTGTGCGAGGGATGCGTGTGGGGGCTGGGTGCAAGCGGCGTGGGCGCCGCGGGGGGCGCGCGGAGCAATGAGGGCTTGCGACATGCGGGCGGCCGAGCGTGGGGCGGGCAGCAGGGTGCTGAGCCATTCCTGGCGTTTACAGACACGCGCACGACACTGTCACGTCAAAAAGCTTATAATGCGCATGGGGGTTGGGTTCAATTGCTACTTCAACACATGCACCAACCCCACGATTCATGTATCCACGCCCAGCCCGCATCAGGCCAACATGCCCCCTGCGTCATCCAGCGAGGGCGCTAGCTTAGGCACTCACTGGCAGCGAGGGAGGGACCCAACACGCAAACTCATCAGCATGACCCGCGCGCCAGTAAGGGCTCTAGAAAACCAGCACAGCAGAGCGCACAGTCCTCCTGACCGCGCAAGATGAGGTCATCAAGGGCCTCACACTACAGCTTCACCGTGGCTTCAAGCATGGGCCAACAGTCCGCTCTCGGCCCAGCGGTCCAACGCCACACGTACACGCCAACCCCAAAACAATGCGACTGGGATCCGTCACCCCACTGCCCGCCCATATCTGATCATTACCAATATACAGTACCCATGCGCATCCCGAAGACGGGCATGGCCCCGTTGCGTGGGCTGCTGTACGGATGTGTGAATCCATGAATCAGCAATCAGCCTTGAACCAGGCGCCGGCCCGTCCTCGAATCACAAAAAGCCAAGCGTCACGTCCGGCCACACAATGCCCATGTCGTGCACATACACATGCACACACAAACACATGCACACATGCACACACAAAACACACAAACACACACGCAAACACACACACACACGCACACGTGGGTGCTGCTGCAGGCCCGCGCCCGCCATCTGGCGACACGTCTGCCGCGCCGCCCAATGAATGAGGGCACACACACACGATCCCGGTCCGGCCCGGTCCGATCCGGGTCCGGTCCCGGTGCGGTCCTCCGTCGCCTGCACGGGCCACGTCCTCGCTCCCCGCCTGCACACGGCCGACGCAGCGATGTATGTCGAGGTGCAGGAGGTTGGCTCACGCCGCCGCCTGTCCTTGTGTATGGTCCACAGAAGGCAGGCAGCGGGCGGTCATCAACCGTGCCGCCGAGCCCAGCCCGACAACTCATCCGTCCGCGGCCGGGGCTTGGTCCACATCTGCATCCGCAGTCGCATCCGCAGCCCTTCGTGTGGCGGCTGGCTGCCGCGCCGCGCCGCGCCGCACCGCCACACAGCTGCTCATGTGCGGCGAGTGTGCGCCGCTGCCGCAGCTAGCTAGCCGGGCGTGACGTCGTCCACCGCCCTGCACCGCTGCTGCACCGCCAGCTGCAGCCCCCCCCTTCGGGTCACATCGATCCACGCGGCCGTGCTGCCCGGCAGCCCGCGTCCGCCTGCAGGCTGTGTCCGCACGCTTCGTCCTGTGGGGCTGCCTTGCTTGCGGCCCTGGCTGCTGCGATCGATCTGCGTCTTGCCGCATGGGGGCAGGCCCGCTTCCCGGCCCCCTCCCTATCTCTGAACGCACACACGCACGCACACATCTTAACACGCACGCGCACACACACTACACACATGTTTTTTAGAAACGAACACAGAATCGCGGCCGGCTGCCCGGCTAGCCTGGCCTCACCAGCCGTCACGGCCTCGCATACCAGCAGCAGCAGCAGCAGCAGCAGCAGCAGTAGCAGTGCTGCTGCTGCGTGCGTGATGCAGCTACCCGACCGTGTTGCCGACCGCAGTTGCGACCTGCGTGTACAGCTCCGCATCCAGGTCCGTCATACCGACTGCGTGTGGACGGACGTGGCGAGAGGGTGGAGGAGCGGCAGGCAACCGCTCGCTGGTTATGCGCGCTCTCATCTATGTGTAGTATGTCTAGTGCTATATATCACAATACACGCCGCTGATAATAATACTTATAAAAATTCATCAAGAAGCTGTATAGCAAGTTATATGGGGTGCAGGGTGCACAGGCCCAGGCCCTGTATGCCATCGGCTGACTGGCGCATGAGTGAAGAGCACCGGCCATGCTTGGTCTATTGTATGACGATGCATCAATTCGACACGCTACTGATAACGTTGATTGACGTGCGAGCTTCTGATGATCACCCGTCACAAATACAGGTGATCGAAACATGTAACATGCGATCAACACAATAATCTTCAGCCTGTGCGACAACACGAGCATCGAAGCGGCTCACATATGATCTCGTCACCCGCGGCGGAGGTCGGCACGTAGCTCCACATGTGGGCCTGGAAGATCGTTCCGGACGACGTCATCCCGGAGAGCTGCGCGATTGCAATGATGGGCGCGAGTAGCGGGGCATGATCATGGTTGCTAATGGCATAATGGCATAAATACCTAGAGAGTATGTGCCGGTCCGGAACGGCACCCATTGCTTGCTTACCGGCTTGAACAACCGCTGCGCCTGGGGCAGGCTCTGGTCGTAGGGGTCTGCAGCCGAGGGAGGATAGAGCGCACGCGAGGGTGTGGTGGTGAGGTGGACGTGATATGATATATAATCGCGCTGGCTGGGGACGTAGCGAGCTAGCTCGGGATTGCATACATTATTGGTTGATGCGCACGGGATCCCATCATGCCATGCTGGCAGGCTGGGTCCCGCCAACCCTCAACTCTTGTTCTAATAACGAGTCGTCATCAATCGACGAAGTCTGTTGACTTGAGTATGTTGTTGGCGTATTGGCAGCATCCGCTGCTTCACGGCACGTGCTAATATTGCAGCAGGCCCCCCCCCGCCTGCTAGCTGTTGCTGGTTGCATGACGTTCATCACCCCGCGCACCCATTCCGATGGTGATGCCAGCGCCGCCCACTTGGAAGTCCGCCCCCGCTGGGATGATGCTCATTTTCTCTGCCGTGTTGCTGTGCGCGGCGTACAGGTCACGTGGGCAATACAGCGGCGCAGCAGCAGCAGGTAGGGTTCGTTAATAAAAACTGTTTTTGGTTACCGGATTGCGATGCGGCCTGCGCACAGCCGCATCACAGCAGACGGTGTGTTCCAGTGTGAAGTAGAACAGAACCCCACACGCAGCGGCACTGCGCCCATCGTCAGGAGCGGGGGTTGGGGACGGAAGCGGGCTGGCAGGGCGCCGCAGCATCAGCCCGGCCGCGCCGGCGGCGGCATACTTCTACTGCTGCTGCATGGGATCAACCGCAAGGCGGCGCGACGCACGCACGGGCCGCTAAAACATAAATACATACATTATGAAGTATGAGCATCATGATACATGCATAAACGTAATAAATGACAAGCAGACGCGCTCTCGCCCTCTCACCCCCCTGACCCCGCTGCGGCAATGGCGGGTCCCATGGCCTGCATGTACGCCTGGCTGCTGCCGTCGGCGTTCACGCTTCGCTGAATTAGCACCGCAAACTGCGTATGCGCCGGGTAGAGGCCGAGCTCGCTGGCAATGTCCCACACGTGAGCCTGCGAGCGGGGGCAGGGTTGGGGTTAGGTTTCGGGGTTTTGATGATCATAGTCATTCACAGTGACACAGGTCGTGACGGCAGCGTCCGTGGGGAGGGACGGCTCCGGGATTGCTTGAACGAACCCACCCCCGGTCCATCGTAGGAGCTGCCGTCGGGCACGACGCCGATGAGGCTACGGCAGATGAAGATGGAGCCGCCAGAGGCCTGCGCGCCGAGGACACAGGGTACGTATGGAGTTAATTAGCTATAGTATCATACAAACAGTCATGGAACGTGATGAATTTGCGGCATATTTTGGAAGTATGTGTGCGTTTATTTTTAGCTTTTAGAAGCTGTACGTATGTGATAAGGCGGCATGCATGCTGTTCGCTTCCTGACAACTTCCGCTTGCTGGCTGCAATAGCTGCAATGTGAGCTCCCTGCTCTCCACCCACCTGGTTACGGTTCTGGCTGCAGTCGAAGAAACAAAGTGGATTCAGGAAGAGATGCAAGGGGCAAGCAAGCAACGGGCATGCACGGGTCGGGGTTCAGCAAAGACATCAACTCACTGCGTTAGTTGCTGCGTTACTGCTTGCGAGCGATCTGCTGCTTAATTGCAACAAACATGCATATGCGCAACGAACACCAGCAATTAAGCAAAGTGAACCTGTCACATAGCTCCCTAGCCAAGCTGCTGGCACACCAGCTGCTGGCACACGACAAAGAATGCTTCGCGCAGCGGTACGTAGCGTCGGGGTCTTACGTGTATAGGCACTCATCATCCGATTCGCTGTTGAAGACCTGCGGGGCGGGGTGGCGCGCAAGCAAGGGAATGCATGAATAAGCCGTGATGATGATGAGCAAAACGGACCAGCCCCATCCGGCGAACCCCCCGACAACAGATCCGCCGACAACAGATCCCCCGCCGAGCGATGGCGGACCCGCTGATAACAACAGAAGTCGCCGGCGACCGTAGACACGCAATGTACTCACCCCAGACACATAGAGCGTGAAGCCTGGATGGGCATAGCGGGCAGCAGGAGCGTAAGGAGCGCGGCGGCGGGTCGGGTGGGGCGTGCATGCGTGCGTCGGCAATCCAGTAATTATGCTTTGTCAACCAGCACAGAGCAGTCGCACAAAACCAAAGCGTAGCACTCCGTCCACTGCCCCTCCGTCTCGTAACCCTGACTGCTGCAACGCGTGTGTGCGAGCGAACATCGTCGCGCTCACAGTATCATGCCAAGAAACCGAAACCAACCGCAAGAACCAACTACCGCTATGCCTGCTGCCTCCCTGCTAATAACCGAGCCCACTCACTGCGGCCGTTCCAGTTGGCCAGCGGCCCGCTCGCGCCCTCGTCGCGCAGCATGTAGGTGCCGCCGAGCGGCAGGTACAGCGCGCCAAAGTCCACAAAGTCGTACAGCATCATTGGGATGCCCTGCGGCACCAGCCGCAGCCGCTCGCTGGGCCGGTGCTCCGGCCACATGTCGATGATTGAGTCGAACCCGCTGATGCCTGCAATGATGTGCACGCAAGCGAGCATGCGTGCGGGCGGGCGGGCTGTGGTGGTGTGGGGTGGGGTGTGGGGTGCGTGTGCAATCACACCCACGCACACCAAAAGGTGTCACGCACAACCGAAGTAGTGTCGTCGTATTAATAGTGCGCGCGCGTGCGTCGCGTTACTACATGTCCATATTTCGGGACACACCCACACCCACACCGACCCACACCCACACCCACACCCACACCCACACCCACACCCTGGGCGCTAGCTCCGTCCGTCGTGCATGCATGCATGCATGCATGTAATGCGCACCCACCTCGATCGGACTGGATTACGAGGCTGCTGATCTGGTCGTACGTGAACTGCGGCGGGCGGGGCGGGGCGGGCAAGGCGGGTCGGGCGAGGCGGGCGGGGCGGGCGGCAGCA
>BDDC01000100.1:98328-112967 GCA_001662425.1 Chlamydomonas sphaeroides | reverse complement strand
CACCCCGGACGCGGCCATCAGCATCGGCCACACCGGCACCATACGCAAGGACCTGCCTAAGCTGCTGCCAGGGCTCGTATCTTATGGGGACCAATGTCGGCCGACCGATTGACTTGTGTGCCTTGATGGCCGTCAAAGTCAGCCCATGGTATCGACTTCCCAGAGTCCACGGAGCCCAGAGTCAGCGGAGGGGGGTTTCGAGGAACCCCGCCCTCGGTGGCGCTGGGGCGACCGTCACGTTCCCATACATGTCCCTACCCCACGTGAAGTAACCCCGCGTCCCCGCCTCCCCGCGTGCACACCCCTTGTCACCTCGTAGTCATTTGCGCCTTGCCCCTGCCCTTACATGCTTACAGCCAGTGGTGTGCGGTCAAGTAACCCCAAAACCCATAATGCGAGGCGAGGAGAGGCACGAAGCGGAGGGACCGAGCCAACGACCTGCCTGCTGCCGTGCCCCAAAAAGACACCGCATGGGACCGACTTGATCCCTGACCCGACGATCAAAGTCAATATCCCGAACGACTCAGATCAAGAAAGACGAATGTTGCCGTTGATTTGAACGACTCGAATGACTATGATACGAGCCCTGGCTAGCCGTGCTCTCCCCTGGCCGTGCTTGAGTTGACCGCATGCAAGCATACATGTGTATGTTCTGTACACCGCTGCTTGGGGTTCATGGCACGCGAGCAATGCTGTACACGCTAGGGACCTGGCCGCCGTTCGCTGTGCTGTGTGGTTTCCTGTGTGCATGCAGCTGGTGCATGCGCACTCCCCACGTTGCGCTAGATAGCCATGCGGCATAGGCCATGCGGCACCGGCCAGCGAGCGCACCCCGCCCGCCACCTGCTGTACGCTTTGGGCGCCCGCTACGCCCACTGCGCCTCGTGACTCATGCACGCATGGATTGATGTACGCGTTCACGGCAGTGGGCATGCATCACGCTGATATATGTGCTGTGTCATGACTAGTAAGTGTATATGCATGGCGAGGGACGGCCCGGCCAGCACGGCAGGAGGCCGACATGGATATATATGCTCAGTGGGCATGCAAGCATCGCGTTGATGCCCCGCCCCCTCGCTCCCGCACACAGCTGGTGGAGGCCCTCAGGAGCCTGGAGGAGGGCATGAGGGCCCGTAAAGCGGGCGGCGGCGGCGGCGCTTTGCAGCCGCCGCAAGCCGCAAAGCGCAGCTGAGTAGTCCAGCGGCGGCGGCTTGAGGCTGGCGCTGCGTGCGTGCTGCTGGCGTGTGTGGTCACCGTGGGCAACGAGCGAGCAGATCGGGGCGGGGTCGGGTGGGCTTGCTCATTGTGCATGGTGTTCCGGCCGGCGCGCGTCAAGAAGGGCAGCAGCCAGCGCCACTGCCGCAGGATGTGAGCATCGAGGGCGCGGGGGGAGACAGCAGCGGCTTGCGACCTGCCCGACGTGAAGAGCTGCAGCAGTGTTGCCGCCCGTGGACGGAACGGAAGCGCATTAATACTACCGGTATGCCGATGATTGCCACCCGGCCCCACAGCGGGCGAGACATGCACCGCCGTGTGCGCTTCGCCTATCGACAGACATTACACTTTGACTATACGTGTCGTACCACTGGCAGGTCGTCGTTGTCGTACGGAGACGGCGGGTGCGTGATTGGGCCTGCGCTGCGTGGCGGCTTACTGTTGGACCATGTCGAATTATATATCTGCCGTGAGTCGCCTCCGCCGCTTACTTGCTTGCGGCGCACGGCTGTCAACGAACGGTGAACGTACGGCGTGGCCTGGGGCTCGGCTTGCTGATGCAGTGGACGGGTGCCGCCGTGAGCTCGGGGCAGACGGCGGGAGAACGTTGGTTCGTTTCGTTTGTGCATGTGCTTTGGTGAGTCATTGCGGTTGGCGTAGCGCTCCAACCGATGACCACTAAGAAGCCACTGTGCTTATGCTTTGCGACTGTGCCGCCGGCGGGGACCAGTACCGTACGGCGGCAGCCGCGGCATCCTGTGATTGGCGCGGATTCGATTCAAGCAGCAGGGCAGATGTACGTACCGTACTGGGCAAGCGAGCGGGGCGTGGCCGGGTGTGTCCACGTTGATTGTTGGGCTCCGTGTGTGTGTGCGCATATATATGCGCGATTACGCGGCGGTTCGCTGCAAAGGCCATTTGATGTGCTTGCTTGGAGATGCTGCAGCCGACCATACGCAGCAGTGGCGACCGATGGGGGTGCTTATCGAGGCTGCTGGCGGGAAGGGGGCGCTGCTGCGCGCGTGCGTGCGGAGGACACGGGCGGGGGACGACCGACATGCCCTCTATTTCCGCCCCCCTTTGAGAGTCCCAGCAGCTACGTCGCGTACGGCACCCGCGGAGCAGCTCTTGTCGCTCTTGGGCTGGATGGACGAGGTGGCGGGGTCGGCAGCGTCTCGTTCTCGCTCCCGCTTGCACACGGCCAGCGGCGCTCGCTATGCGATTGGACCTGCTGGTGTGTTGCTGCTGCTGGATGCGCGGACGGTGGACTGGGTGGCACCGGGTTTCAGGGTTAGACGGGGGCAAGTGGGCGGGGCGGGTGGGGAGCAACGCAGGCGCGCGTGCGTTAGTATCCAACGTGTGCAACAGAACATGCGCAGGACAAAGGACAAATGATTGCTGTCTGCGGGTTTGGGCTGGTCGGTGGGCCAGAGCACGCATCGCGCACTATACTTCCGTCGGGCACGCACGCGCCCATCCACGTGGACACGGGTGCCCGAAAGTGTGGAAGTCGCGGCCAGCACGCTGTGAGACTGTGACGCCGGCGTTGGCACGAGGCAGCGTTCGTAGTGGGGCTCGGTGCTGAGCTCTCTGGCTGGCCACAAGGGCAGCAGGCGCTGCCTGTACGTAGGCTGGGCGCTTTGTTTGTTGGAATCGGTTGATGATACGGCGCGATAGCAGATAGAGTAGCTAGCAGAGTGTGTTTGTGGGGTAACATCTTGGTTTGGGGGCTGCACGCCGATGCCGTGCCCATATGGGCCACGGCCTACGCACCAGGGAGCCAGGGCTTGCGCACGGCACAGCACGGACTGGGGCACACAGAGCAGCACGCCGCAACACTCGCACAGCACGGCGTACGTGCTCGCAGGCCGGCCCCAGCACGCCAGGCCACCGCGCCTCGTCGTAAACCACAAGAGCGCCGGCAGCTCGATCGTCGGGCGCGGCTGTGCCTCCTGTGTGCTGCCCCACCGTCGGGCGGGCGCTTCCCTCTGCCGCAGCCAAGATCAAAGCAAGCGTAACTCCAGCGCCGGCTTGAGGAGCAGCCGCAGCACCATTTCCCCAAAGCCTGCTCGCCCGCCCGCGCCGCAACGGCCCCTCCGTCAATCCAAAACCGGCAATCAACTGCTTGCTGCAGGCGGCCCTCCAGCGGAGGGCCGTGCGCCCTGCCTGCCTGCCTGCAGCACGTGCCGTCCAATCGATGATACGGTGCTATGGCAGAATATATAGCGAGCAGAGTGTGTCTGTTCACCGGCCGCAGCCGCAGCCGCAGCCACGCCACCCGGCAGGTAGCGGCCCCTGCCTAGGCACACCCCCACAGCCGCAGCGGCAGACGCTGGCCCCACCGCAACCGAGCCCGGCGGCGGGCCCCGACGTGACGCCCATGGTAGAGCAGTGAAGCTGCCGGCAGCGTGCAGCTTAGGCGGACCCGGCCGGCCGGCGGCGCCGGCGCCTCTCCGCCAGGCTCAGACCTTTGTCGCCGTCGCCGTCGTCGCTGTCTCCTGCCGGGCCCGCAACCGCCCCGCCGCTGCCGCTGGGTCCGGCACCCCGTGGGGTCCCGGACCTCGAAACAGGTATCGGGGCGCGCTGCTGCTGCGGCGGCGACGGAGGCGGCGGCGGCGGCGGCGGTGGCGGCGGCATCCTGGGTCCCGCCGCCAGCGCTGCCGCCGCATAGGCCGCCTCGATGCCGCCAGCGGCCGCCGAATGCGGCAAGGAGAAGCCGCCGCCGCCGCCGTCGCCGCCGTTGCGTTGCCCCAAGGCAGCGCTCCCCTCGCCACCGCCAGCGTGACCCTCGTAACTATCCTGATCCTGGTATGGATACGGATTCTCATCCTCGTCATCATGATCGTCGTCCCAGCCTCCATCGCCGTCGTCCTCGTCAGCGGCGGCATAGTCTTTGCCGCGAGACATCCGGCGGCCCGCTGGCGGGGCGCCGCCGCCGCCGCCGCCGCCGCTGCGACGGCCGTAGCGGCCGCTCTGGGGTCCTGGCCCTGACGGCGGCTGGTCGCGCGGCGACGGATTGGCCTGCGGCATTTCAACGAGGCCCGGTTGAAGAATGGAATCAGCTGTGATCGGCATCCTGCACGGCGACCCTGGCGTGCTGACCTCAGGACTATTGTGGTAAGGTGTATCGAGTCGAGTTCCGTTATAGCAGCGGCGGCACATTGCGTGGCATGTATGTGACTTACGAAGACACCGCGCCATCCATCAAAGGCCTTCGCCGGGCAGCTTATCGCTACAGCGCGACATCGACATCACCCAAACACAAACAAACATTAGCTAGCCCGACACGTAACACTGTACATAATGCACGTCATCGACAGCTCACCTCGACAAGGATCTGGTCGGCGGCCATGGCGCCCAGAGCCGCCAGGAGCGCCTCCCTCGCGTTGCGGACGGGGATGACCTGCGGAGCGCAGCAGCGCGGCGAGACAGCCGACCGCGAGGGCGTCGCGTGTGCGCTACGTGCGATGCAAGCACACACGCATCCGCTAACAGGCTAGCTAACGCCCTGCCACTCGTCAGACCTGGGCAGCCCTCCCGCACGGTGCACGCGCGCGGGGAATGGCGGTGTGGGCGTGGCAGTGGCAAGTAATTGTCGCCTACGATATGCACATGCCAGCTACGGAATAGACATGTTGCGCTTCGCTCGCTGCTTCAGCTGCCGTACTACCGTCGTACTGTCGTACGCACCTGCACGCCTGCCTCGAGCAGCTGCGGGTCGTACCGCAGCTTGTCCGAGTCCTTGGTCTGACGACGAGCAGGCGGGAAGGGCGGACAGACGACAGCAGGTTAGTTGCATACTACGTCTTTGCTAACCTGTGGAACTGATAAACTTCAATCTCTACCGCCGCCGTAGGATATGTATGTACCTTTAAGCAATCGTATGATACTTGCGGTTTCATCATATATGACTACTGCTGTGCGCACCTGCGGTATGATGACGCGCTTGAAGCCCAGCTTGGCCGCCTCCCGCACGCGCACATCCAACCGCTGGAATGAGCGCCGCACGCGGCCCGACAGGTCCAGCTGCGCAGCGAAGCAACAGATAGGGCAGACGTACGGCATGTGACACAAACAACAAACAAACATGCATGTCGCAGCAGGGCACATGTCTCTGCGTGACCTAGCAGAACATTCCATCGATGTGAGGGTGGAGTAATGGCCGGAGCCTAGGGCCCCATCAAGGTGGCCTCGTGATGAATGCAGCATCGTTGAGGGCTCCAAGCAAGCCAGGTCTGGAGCTATCGTAGCAGCGCAGCATACGTACAGCAGCGACGCACATCTCCGATAGCAGCCAAGTCGCGGGGCACGGGGGTGTTGAAGTAGGAGGAGGCGACCGCCACCACAACGGCCAGGTCCACGGCAACGTCGTCGACCTGGTGGGTTGGTTGGGGGCAGCGAGCAGCGCCCAGCCATGGTTTATACAATCTGAACGTGATGGACAACGAAACGGAGGGACACCCATGGGTACGACAAAACATCAATCATTTGTGCATCATCCTGTATGTACAAAAGCTACGCAGACCGGTACATGCATACATACGTACATGCGTGTCATTCAAAACATAGCATTCGCACTGCCGCGCTCACCTTGCCTCCCCCCACCACTTGCAGGATGACGGTGCACGACGCCAGCTCCATGGCTGGGATGGACTTGTCGAGGATGTTGCACAGCATGGACATCCTACATACAGCGAAGGATCGCAATGATACGTATCTGAAAGCATAGCAAAATGCCTCGACCGTCATTGACCATGCTTGTCAAAGCGGCATCCAACTGCGAACCTACCGCTGCTTGTCGAAGCCGGTAGCAGAGCTGCAGAATGCGAGGGCGGGGCGGGAGGCAGGGATCGGAGGGCCGCACGGAGGCAGACGTGAGGCGGGGCGTGATGGAAGCAGCATCGTGGAACGAACGAGAGGATGGAGGATGCATACAGCCGGGCAGCGAACGAACGCTGTGGCTGGGTCAGTTGCAGCGGTTAGCAAGAAGCGGTGCCAGTCGACTGCTGTGCTTGCATGCCGACGTAACCCACCGGTACGACAGCGCGGATGCGGCCATGGCCGCACGCTCGCCCATCGGGCTGACCAGGGCCTGTGCGGGATTGATGGGGGCGCGGGGCCGGGGGAGGGAGGACCCGGTTCGTGTCATGTGTCACGACAGGGGCCGGAGGGTACTCCCCGGGGTCAATCTATCCTAGGGTAGATGTGCGCTGTTCACGTGGGGAGGAAGGGCGAAGGGGGCTATGGAGCGGAAGCAGCACGGGGTCCATGTCGTCGCGCGAGCGAGTGCATGGCGGGAGGTAGGTGACATGAGGGGCGAGCTTTGGGCCCTCCAGCACCGGCCAGAGGTGGTGGTGATCTTTGGAGATCAGGGGGCACGAGGCATGTGCTTGGGTCGAGAGCAGGCAGGCCGCGGGTGTGCGGGCAAGGCTAGGCTGCGGCAAGTGAAAGCCAGTACGGCACTAGTGGCACGGCGGGGCATCAGTACGGCAGGATCACGGACCGCACCTGGACCTCCACCAACAGGGCCCGGGTCCCCTGAGGGGGTGGAGCGGCGGCAAGGAGCGAGGGGCGAGGGGGGGCAGGCAGGTGTGTGGGTTGGTGGTGGGGGTGGTGGGCGGGGGAGGAGTGCTGCCGGGGGAGGAGTGCTGCTGCTTGATCGCGCCGGCCCACCCAACTGCTCAACCGGGCAATACATGCATGCTTTTTGAAGTGATCGCATGCATGTGAGCTATACCTGTTGTGTTTTATTAGCTTTTGTGCGTGCGCACCCACAACCATACCTGCAGCGTGACGCCCACGACGCTGCTCGCGCCCTCCTGCAGCCCCTCCTCCTCCTCATCGCCCATCTCCGCCAGCCGGTTTTCCACAAACATGGCGGAGCTGTTCTCCACGGCGTGCAGGCCTGCGATGATTGGAGGTTGGGCGGTTGGGCGGTTGGGCAGTTCGTTGGGAGATGGGGCAGTTACATGAATGGGTTGGTTGGCTGCTGCAGACTCCGCACCCTGCCTGCTGCTGATGAGCGCTGGTCTTTCGTTGCAAGGTGTAGGTACGGTGTGGTGTGCACCACAGTAGTAAGCAACGCACCGTTGCGGTCCATCGTGAAAACCCCGCACTCGGCGTCTGAACCGTGCCTGGCGGCGGGTGGAGATGAATGGGACGGTGTGAAGAGACATGAGGCGGTGGCTCAATCCGAAGGAGACGGGGTGTAGGCAGAGGCCGAATGAGGGAAGGGTTGGTGGCGGGGCCCGGCGGGTGAGGGAATGAAGGGGTGGAGGCGGAGGCCAGATAGAAAAAGGAGTCGATGCATGCCCCGACGCACCTGTTCTTTTGGACTCGCAGCAGCCGTACGCTCTGCGCCACGTCGCCCTCGAGGTACAGCATTGTGTCCACCTGTACGGCACACACACACACACATGTACGGCAGGTGAAGGGCCACGCCCGCACGTAAGGCAAGTGCCGTACACAGACAGCTGGCGTTTTCGGGCGACAGCAAGTTGCATGAGTGCCGGGCGAGGTTGACACGCAGGTGCGAATCCAGACATTGCATCAACCGCCAACTGCCACCACACGACGATCATCAACTGCCACCTCCATCAACGGCCCAACCGCCAACCGCCGCACCATGTGGACTAGGGTGTTGGGTCCCGCAACGTCTGCAGGCAGGGAGGGGGGCAGATGGGTGGATGGAGGTCACATGGGGTCAGTGGCCAGTGGCCTATTCGTGTCGGGGTCCGTCGTGCCAACAATGGGGCCCAGGGCATGTACGGCCCTGAGGTGAAGCAGCGCTAGCTGCCGATCTGCGTGTGCGCGGCGCGGCGCTGCCGTACATTGCCGTACCTCCCTGCTTGGTGACGTGTCCGATGATGAATACGGTGATGCCGTACTGCTTGGCCAGGCGCAGCAGCAGCTGGCCGCACTCTCGGATCTGTAGTGCGTGGAGGTGGGGCGAGGCAATGGTGGCGTGAGTCGCGTTCTCCGCAGCAAGGCGGGGCAGCACCTACGTGCGTGCTGGCAGCCCGCAATGTATGTTACGCGTTGGGGGCGGGCTCTTACTCACGCCAAGCGAATGTTATCTACACTCAGTAATCTAGCCAAACTCGTCATCGCACGTTCATGAGCACACCGGCCGTACGTACCTGCACCACGCTGCCCGGCGCACCGGCGCCGAGGTACACCGTGTTGATGGAGTCCAGTACGACAGCATCCGGCTGCATCTGAAGTACGGCACCTGCGTGTTTACGGCAGCAGCGCGGCATTGGGTCGCACCCGTCCTATGACCGAACAGGCAGGACGGCCAGTACCCTCGCTCGCTCGCTCGCTCGCCCGGTCCATAGGCGCATGTAGTACATGGCGCCCTACCTCCTTATATCACGGCGGGACCAGCCCCCTGTACCTCCATTTTAAATCTATTCCTATGCCTAGCGATGATCTTGCCATTGCTCGTCGTATGTGTGTGCATGCATGACTCACTGACAATGTCCTTCATGTCGCTCTTAGACAGCACAGCAACCCGGTCGCAGCCGCTCAGACCCATGCGCACGCTGCGGTCAAACACCTGCGGCGGTTGGGGCGGTTGGGGCGGTTGGTTTGCCGTTTGCTTGGCGGTTGGAGCGAGCGGCCGGTGCCTGGCTGGTCCCGCGTCTCCTTGGCGGACGGCGGCCGGGCAGCGACCGAGAGACGTGCAGCCCCGGCCCGCTCAATCTATGCCATGCAGCGAGCACTCCACAAAACCATCCACATCATCCCGTGACATCATAGACGAGTGCAAGCAATGCCAAGCGCACTCACCTGGCCCCTCGTCTCCTCGGCCGTAACGTACAGGACCCTGCGCGGCACAAGCGGCGCCGCTACCATGGGCGGCGCACCCGGCGGGTCGTACTCAGCTGCCGGCCCGGCCCCATTCTCGGCCCCCGGCGGCCACGGCTGCTGCCGGGGTCGGCCTCCGGCAGCGGCGACCGCGCTCGCCGTGCCGACGCCGTTGGAATCAAGCGGCTGCAACAGGGGAAAGGGCGTTCGTTCTGGGGACCGCACAGCATTGTGTGGCAAGAAGGTGCGCACGGGGCAAAGCCGCGATGTTTATGCTTGTTCATGTGTCGCTTAGAAGGCTGGGCCGGGTCGCACCTGGCCGACCCGGCCCCCTCCGAAGCTGTCGTAGCCCGCCGCCGGTAGCTGCCCCGATCCACCGGTATTGCCGTATGGCAACTGCCCATTCTTGCCGTACGCCGGGTACGGGTACGGCAGCTGCAGGCCCTCGCCAATGTACTGCTCGCCGTTCGGCTCCGGTGGCGGCAGCCCCTCGTCGTAGGGCTGCTCCGGCCCCGTGTCCTCGCCGTACAGCTGGTCCTGGCCGTACGGAGACGGTTCATCGTACGGCGGCGGGCTTTCACCGTACTGGATCTCCAGGGCGTCGAAGTCGATCTCGGGGTGGGCCATCATGGCTGCAACCTGCGGTAGGGGCCCGGCGTGCCGTGCATGTCTACATGACTGCCATGCCTACAAAACATACACCTGAAGCATGCCGTGAATGCCGTGCCGTGTAGGCTTGCTGGCGTTTGCACACGCCCTGGGTCGGCCCCGGGTCTTGCCCCAGTCCATCCGCGAAACAGTCCTGCCTCCATCGCACCTGTAGCGACAGCGTGCTCTTGCCCACGCCTGGGTCGCCCCCGATGAGCACCAGCGCGCCAGGCACCACGCCGCCGCCCAGCACCCTGGGGGATGGACGGCAGCGTGTCAGGCGGCTGCTGGCGCACCCCCACGACTTCCGCGGACGCTGCTGCCTGCTATGCTTCCACAAGGCGAGGACCGCCCGGGCACAACCTCCATCCATCGTCGCGCCACACCGGGTCGGTCGCAACAGCTGCCCAGCGTTGACTGCAAAATATTTTAAAACGATTGGCAGTTAGGGTCTGTTGCGGAAACATGCCAGCTCGGCTCACCGCTGCACTTCAGCGCCCGTCCTGCCGCTGAGGGGGATGCGGCCGCGCCCGCCGTCGCGGACCCCCGCGCCCGCCGCCGCCAGCGCAGCCAGGGACATTGGCCCGTCGTCGTCGCCGCCGCCGCCGTTCGACAGCCAGCCGGAGGACTGCCCGCCGCTGGCGGCGGCATGGGCGCTGCCGCCTCCGCCAGCCAGGCCCTGCTGTGCCTCCATCAGCGCTTGGACGCCTGCCGGTGGGGTGCGGGCACACCCTCATTACAGCTGCAGCTGCAAGCGTACTAATGTCGCATGTGCGTTTGCAGACATGGACGCGAGTTGTGTGGCAGGTGCCGGAGACGTCTGCGATCAAGCGGCTAGCGGACTGGGCGGGTGCGTGTGTGTCTCCGGGACTTCTCGTGTCGCTTTCTAGCTCACCTGCTCCGCCCGCCGTGCCCTTGGCCGCCGCCGGCTCTTCCACCACGCCCTCTTGCGGCAGCGTGCCGAACTTCTGACAGCGGGGGCAGCGGCCTGCGGTGCGCATGCGCACGGAGGCGCGTATGGATCGTGCAATTAGAGTTCCAGCGAGGTTTTGGTAGGAGACATGCTCCATCGGCGTGCGCCGCCGACCGACCGGACCGACCCGCAGCAACGCCTGGACCCGGCGCCCCCTTCAGCACCACTTCACTGCCACACAATCTTCTGCTCCTGTCTATGTATGCGTATGACAATGAAGACGTCGGCTGTGGAATCCAATGTTGCCATACCGTGATATTGAAAGTGCTTCGCGCCGCAATTGGAGCAAGGGTAGACACGCCGCTGGCGGCCACTGATACTCCCAGCCACCGCCGCTGCTGCAGCCACATCGCGGCTGGACGGCCTCCGGCCGCTGACAGCAGCGGTGCTGTCCGCCGACAGTGCGCTTGCCGCCGGTCGGGGACTGAGGTTTGGGCTGATACTGGGGCCGAATGCCGAGCCGGGGAACGGAATGGGCGCAACACGCCATGCCGCGGCATGGCTGGCGCGGGGTGTGGCCGCGTGCGCTGTCTGGTAGTGCGTCCTGCACCTAGCAGGGATGTGGCAGGCGCTGGAAGATCCGCAACATGAGGAGGCTGCGCTGGCGGCGAGAGCTGACGCGGGGCGTGGAGGTTGCGGGTGTCGCCACCCGCGACATGAACCCGTTCCGGACAAGGCCGGTGACGGGCCCCCCAGGGCTGCCATGTGTCGCTGAACCCTCGTCAGGATAAACTAGCCGCCGTAGCGCCGGGCGTTGAGCAGCGCTGCTCAGCAGCGGGTCATCGCCCCAATTGTGCCGATGGCCACCGCGGCTATCGCCGGCAGTGCTGTGAAGAAGCAGAGTCGGTACAGATGCCGTAAGCACGTAGGGTATCGCTAGCCTCACCAGTCCAGGTGTTGCGGTGAGCGTCGGAACCGTGCGAGGCTCGGGTAAAAATGACAACGTTGGTGGGCGACGCGATGCGAAACGCGATGCATCTTACGACTATCACAACGGAACACGACCAAACCCCACGTCACTGGCACGAACCTCGTCCGGTCCCTGGGAACTCCCCGGCCCTTTGCGCGCCCCGACGGTGGCGGCCGACGCGGAAGGACCGAGGACATAGCGGGTACCCACTCCGGCGGCTGCTCACGACAGAATCGATGCAAGTATCAAAGGTCGCCAAAGCGGGTCACCAGGGCGGGGATGCAGCCGCGGTATGCAGCCATGTATGGTACGACCTGGGCACCCCGGGACGCCCGCGGAGCCACGCAGACAACTGCACCCCCTTGTCGCAAGGCCCGGGGCTTCGGGGGCTGGGACCAGCGCTGGGGCGGCACATTCATGGCCGCGCCACTGCAGACTGCACCGCCGGCCGCCGGCGACTGCGTTCGCTGTGAAACACGCGGGGCGGCGGGCCGGATGCAAGGGCCAGGAGGCGTACGGAAGGGCGCAGCTGCCGTCGGGCGCCTTTTTACACACAGAAGGGCAAGGCACGCCAGCCGTAGGTAGCCGGCTGCCCGGCTCCACCTCCAGCCATATGCCCACACACCCGACCCGCCCAGACCGCAGCCAGCGCGGCGGCCACCTGGCGGTCGTCTCCGGCACCCTCCACTGACTTCCACGCTGGTCCGACAATAATGGCCGCGCCTGCACAACCCGCGAGGGCGCCGTCACGTCACCCACCTGTCGCAGCTCGAGGGCCGATACCGCCCCCGCATGACCGCCCTAGCGAGCCAGCCAGCCAGCCAGCAGCGAGCCAGCCAGCGAGCCAGCCAGCGAGCCAGCTAGCCAGCCAGCCAGCCAGCCAGCCAGCCCTGATTGGCCCATAGCCGCACAGGCAGGTGACACGAACCCACACGGCTCTCCACCGGCCCCCGCCCCCGTGGCCCGCTCCCATACCTCTCCGGCCGCACTCCCCTCTCAGTCCACCGCCCCCGCTGCCCCACCGCCAGCGTCGCGTGTTACTCCTATAACTTTCCTTGAAAATGAGCACATCCACGCGGCCCTGCGCAGGACATGTCGGACCGAACCGCCTCCCCTGCCGTCCGGACTAGACCCGGTCGAATGAGTCCTACAAACATGGCGTCAGAGTCCCCATCAGCCGCTGCGGCGCTCGTCGAGCGTTGTTCGCATGCAAGCAGTAAGCGCGCAGCACCGAGGAATGCACCATGCAAGCAAGACATGGCTTCCGAGCCCGGATACGGGCGCACAACCAAACGCAAAGCATACCCACGTGACGACACGGCTATGTTGTGTAATTTTGTGTGTGACCGACGCGGGCCCTCATAAGGGCGGGGCCCTCCCACATTGCAACGACCGTGGCCACCTGTCATTTCCTCACCTAGAACCACTTCGGCCGTGCGCGAGTGGTACAAGCCAGTTATCCCCCGCCACGCGAGCATCGACACGATACCACCAAGAGCCACCAAGGCCCTCGCCTCTAGCACCCACCGACCGTCGTCCCACGGCACCGCGCTCGCCCCCTGCGACAGCCCCAGCCCGCCAAGCCCCCCCCCTCCGGCTACACATAGAACACCAAGCATGCATGCCTGCCGTAACGATCGGCTCATCATTTGCTATCGGCGGCCGCAGCAAAAGCTGCGTCAGTGTGGCTCCATGGCTCTTCATGCCATGCAACACCAGCCACCCACTGACGGCCTAGCCGCTCGCCGAGAGTCCGTGGGCTGCGCCATTCAACGGTAGACCACCGTGACTCGCTATCTCCTTTCGTCGGGCCCGCGATCGCAACCTATTACATTCCGCGCCATAGATTCACCGCCTCATGTTTGCATCCGTCGCTTGAAAGCCTAGGCCACGCCTCCGCAGCAGTCCCCTTGGGAGCCACGGACGTGTGCGCCGATTGGCATACTGAGGAAGGCCAAGAAAGGCCGGCCCCTCTCGCCCACGTGCACCGCTGTCACGTGTTGCTTGGCCACGACATAACACGCCACACCACACACCACAAGCAACCAACGAAGACTTCAAGTTCGGCCGCAGACCATACGAACGCAAGGCGTATTGATAGTAGATGCATGGCAAATAAACACGAAAGCTGGTACACCAGCAAGCAACACAGTCATGATGGCAAACGAACACGAATGCCGCAACACCTCACACACAGCCACGGTGGCAAACGAACACGAATGCTGTCACATCATACTATCAGTTAGACAGTCAGCCGGCCGTAGCCGCACTAGCTAGACCAGGCGCCCAGCCAGCGGCGGCAGCCGCTGCCACTTGTGTGACCAACCGGCTGTGCGTGCAGCTTCTGGACCACAACGCCCCGCCCATTTGCCCGGTGGTAGCGGCTTGTGAGCATCAGCGCACGCCGGGCGGTCCCATGTGCGCTGTTGTGCAGGCGACGCGAGCGCCCATGCTGCAGACCCACCAGGCGCCCCCACCATGAATACACATCAGCCGCCCCCACCCTGCAGCTCATACGCAGTGCCTCCCGCGGTGCTTCCCCCAGGCAACGCATCCAGGTGGCTGCCCCCCCAGGTGGCTGCCTGGCCGGCGCCTGTGCAGACAGACAGACAGCTAGCAGGCAACGCCTGGGGCGCAGCCGCGCTCCCCAGCCAGCCAGGCGGCCGGCGACGGTCCATCGCAACCAGCCCATCGTAGCGAGCCCCGCCGCCACCGTCCAGAGCGGGCGGACCTGGCCGCAGCGACCGCCGCCAGCCGCAGCAGATGGAGTGGTCGACGGCAGACCGCGGGTTCGGCAGCCCCAACAACTCATGCGCCGGCCCTAGCGTCACTCGCCTGCGTGCCGCCGCGCCGCACCCTGGCTGGAGGACTGGCCGCAGTCCCATGCAGGGTACCCCGCCAGTCCCTCGTGTGGGGCCGCGCGAGCCCCGAGCCAGGCGCCGGCGTGTGCCGCCACGGCTGGCTGCGGCCCCGAGCCCTGGGGCCACCGTTGCTCCTTATATGGTTAGGGCGACGGGGCCAGCAGGCTGGGGGTCGATCGAAGGCCGGCGGTGGGGCGAAGGGGGTTGGGTGGCAGCAGGCGGC
>BDDC01000100.1:82708-97928 GCA_001662425.1 Chlamydomonas sphaeroides | reverse complement strand
GGGTAGGGGGGGGGGGGGGGGCGGGGGAAGGGTGCCGTGGGCAGCATGTACGGCAGCTCATCAGGTCGCACGGGGGCTGCGAGGCTGCGGTTGCAGAAGGTGATGGAGACTGGGTGCGACGGCGGGCCGGCGCCACGGGTCGGCAAGACGAAAGGCCAGCGTGCAGGCGGTTTGTGTGCGTCGTTGTCAGCAGCGATCGAGCGGTGCGCCGCGAGCTCACGAGGGGCAGGAAGGGGCACGAGCAGCAGTCGGTGCCGCGTCTGGCCGGTGGTCGCGAATGCGTGGTGCAGTGTAGCAAGGGGCAGGCACGGCAAGTGTGGCCACAGGCAGCCGGCCGAGGCCTGAGGCTGCGTGGGTGGATGGGATCATCCACATGACACACCACACCGGTGCGCCTACGCATGGTGCTCGCCCTCAACGTGTGCCGTAGTGGGTTCAAGTAAAGTAGAAAAAAAACCCGTAATGCGTGTGGCGGTCGTGCTGAGCGCGTGACACCCCGCACGCGCGTGCATGGCCTTGAGCGCCACCTAGCCCAGGCCCTACACCGCGCGTCCTGACGGCCCCTGGCCCCACAGGCACGGTGCGCTCCGCACGAGCGGCGGCTACTTCTTGATGGCTGCAGACACCCCACGCGGCGTCCAGCAGCGCCACCCATGGGCCGCGCGCGCCCGTCCACTCGTACGTGGGCACGGTCACGCCACAGGGCTCCTCCGGTACCGACAACGGGCCTGCAGCCGAGCAAACAACCACCACCACCCCACCCCTCGCGGTGTATGTCCCGCTCACCCTCAGCGCCTCCTCCATGTCCACCAGGGTCGCCTCCAACTCCCGGAAGGTGGGCCGATCGCGGGGCTCCTGTGCCACGCAGCGCCGCGCCTGCGAGTTTAGTTGACCAGCGGGCGAGCTCAGTTTACCAGCGACCCAGCGCACTTGATCCGCGGGTAAGATCAATTCATCAGCTTGAGGGCGTGCTCATGAAGTGATTATGGATGGCGAGGCAGATGGCTCTGCTGGCGAGCCGGCGCTTCATCCCTTCCCCACGCACCAGCGCGCACAGCTGCGGCCAGCCGCCGTCTGGGAAATCGGGAGTCAGGCCCTGCATGACCACGCCCATCAGGATTTGAGCTGCGGGGCGGAGGGTGGGTAGGGAGGAAAGGCAGGGCAGGGGCAGGCTGAGCAAGGGAGCGCGCGCAAGTCCATTCGGAAGCCTCGCAGCCACTCCGTACCATGTCCCAATCAGCTTTCTGTACCAGCTAGCCACCCTCGCGCTTGGCTGCGCGGACCGGGCAGCTAGGCAGCCAGGCCGCCAGGCCAGCAGGGCCATCCACGTACCCGCCGTCATATTCTCGTACGGACGCTTGCCGGTCATCATCTCGTACAGCAGGACGCCGAAGCTCCACACGTCCGAACTCTTCTTGAGCTCTCCATTGAGCGCCTCGGGGCTGGCATACGCCAACGTGCCTGCGTGAGTGTGTCGGTCGGGGAAGGGGGCAGGGGGGCGGCGGGTAGGCACGGGGGCAGCAGTTGGGCCATAGCGAGCTGCACGCCGCCTCCAGGGTACCTGGCTTGACACATATCGGCCGGCCCCTGTGTTACGGAAGGCAGGGAAGCTGCCGACGGCGGCAGCGTGCATCCCCCGGCCGCGCCGCGCTGGCGAAGGCGCGGGCATGTGCATAACATGTAAGGCTGCTTATGTAGGGCCCGCTGACCCCATACGCATGGACCGCCCCTCCGCCGCCTCCACCCCAACCGCGTTGCTCCCATTCACCTCAGCCCACTATCCATCTCAGCTACTCCACCCAGTCCAGGCGACGGCGAAGTGTGGTGGCTAGCTGGCTACCCTACATACCGGCTAACCAGCTACCAGCAGGCATACGGTATGTAGCTGGAGTCCGCCGCCCACCCTGCTCGCTGCTGCCTGCCTCACCCCAGTTGCTCGAGTCCACTCGGCTGCCGTCGGCCGGCAGCAGGTGCGCCAGGCCGAAGTCGCCGACCTGCCAGGGCGAGGCGGCGGGAGAGGGGCGGGGCAGGTGAGGCAGCGGATGGCAGGAAGGGGAGTAAGAGGCAGTGGCACGGTCGGTCGGCAGGGGTTGCCAGGTGTCGTGGTGCATGCCCGGCGAGCAGATGTGAGGGCGACGCAGGTGGTCCCATGGGCAGGATGCCAGGAGTCGGACAGTGGCTCGCAGATCAGCCGATCGCCGCGAACGGAGGCCCGGCGATAGAGGGCGTCCAGAACCTCAAGGCGATCGAGGGCGTCCAGAACCTCAAGGCGATCGAGGGCGTCCAGAACCTCAAGGCGATCGAGGACGTTCAGAACCTCAAGGCAATCGAGGGCGTTCAGAACCTCAAGACGTCAAGGTGGGGGCTAAGGGGAGAAGCCGGGCGGACAGGGCGTGGTGGGGCGCGCGCCAACGACCAGCATCTGGCTGCCGGCCGAGACCAATTGCGTGTCCTGTAACTCTTAACCCCAGTCCGGCGCTCGACCCGCCTCCGGCGCACCTTATCGCCGTGATGATGCCACTTGATGATGCCCCGGCCCTGGGCCCCCGCGCCACGCCTACCTTGGCGATGAAGCCGCGCGCGTCCTGCTGCGACCTGGTCAGCAGCACATTGCCGGGCTTGAGGTCTGGAGGGGAGGAGGACGTTGGGGGATGGGAAATCACCAGCAGCGGGCACGAGCGGGGGCGGGCCTCAGTCCATGAAAGGACGGAGCGTGCACGCTAGCTATGTGCCGGCTGCTGACACATCCCGCGTTCCCGTGAGTGTTTGCTTGACCCTGCGCGCACTCGCCCAGCCCAGCTCGTCAGCAGTTTCACGCAGTCGCAGGTGCGGGCTTGCCAACAGGTGGCTCCATGCCCCTTCGCCCTGCCTGCGCCTGGGCCACATCCCCTCCGTGGATGGCCCAGGCCTGCTACCACTGCATGCGCTGCCATTGTAGGTCGATGACCCAGGGTTGCCGGAAACGCATGCGCTGCTAGCATCGATAGACGTGCATGCATACCCCCCTGACGCACCTCCGTGAATGACGCCCGCGCTGTGCAGGTGGATCATGCTGCGGGGATGCAAGCACGAGGCGGGACGCTGCGGTGAGACCTCGTTGGGCGTTGGCCGCGCGGCGGCATGCAGCCCGGGCGGGGCCCTCCGGTGCGTCGATGGGCCGGGACGCTGTCGTCGGGACGCTCGCCTGCCTTCAGCCGCCCCAACAGCAACCCAGGCCGCCAACCACCCCGCCCTCCCCACCACGTCCCCTGCCTTACCCCCTGCAGACCTCCGAAGCCGTGCGCAGCAGCCGGCGCTGCGCAGCGCGCACCTCGCGAGCAGGCGGCGCGCGCGCCGCGGGCGACCCCGCGGACGACGCTGACCCGGCCCGCGAGAGCGCACAGGCCCCTGACCGGCCGCCGTCGTCCAGCCCTCGAGCGGAGGCCCCACGTGGCGGCAGCAGCCGTTGGAGCGCCGGTGACGGCAGCGCTCCAGGCTCACCAGGCCCGGCTTGGGGCGAGGCCGGGCCTGACGGCAGCTGGGTGGGGGAACCGTGTGACGCCACCGGCGGCCGTGAGAGCGCTGTGGGTGAAGAGGCCGCTGCGGCCGCCGAGCCGGTCGGGGTCATGGGGGCCGACAGGCAGGCGGGCGGCGTAGCGCTGGGCGTGCTTGTCGCTGCGATGAGAGGAGGGTCGCGCAGGCTGGGCGGACGCAGGCGGCGCCCGGTCCCGGGTCTGGCTGGCGGTGCGGGGCGGAAGGCGCCGCGCTGGATGGCGCTGAGCAGGGTACCGCAGTCGCAGTACTCTGGCCGGGCGGAGACACGTGGCAGGCGGCAGGCGGCAGGCGGCAGGCGGCAGGCGGCAGGCGGCAGGCGGCAGGCGGCAGGCGGCAGGCGGCAGGCGGGAGGTTGAGTCCAGACCATGTCGCCGTGCGCACATGTACGGTATGCACAGGCCACGTACTGCTACGCTGTACGACACACGCGGGCCATGCTTGCTGGCGCCCGTCCAGATGCACCCACTCGTGTGTGCGGTGCCCGGGCGGCGCATCCCCCTTGCTTGAGCATCCTCCTGCTCCTATCGTCCGGCGCCCTCCCGCCCCGTCAGGCGTCTGCCTCGCTCCGTCCCGCCCCGCAACCTGCCCGCCCCGCCCCGCCCCGCCCCGCAACCTCCTCGCCCCGCCCCGCTGACCCCACCTTGCACCATCATCAGCAGGCAGCGGCCCGGCACCACGCCCGTCTCAGTCAGGGCGGCGGCCCAGCCTTGGCGGGCGTGGGCGGCCAGGCTGGGCAGACCCAGGCCGTCCCCTGCTTGGTGCGGCGCAGTGGGCAGAGGGGTGCGGTTGGAGGGGTCATCGGCAGGAGCGAGCAACTGAAAGATTCAGCCAGTGCCCCTAGCCCATATGTCACAGCCCCTTCTCCCTCGCTGACGGCGGGACGACTGCCTCCGCATTCGCTCGCGCCCTGCCTCGAAACGACCCGCCCACACCTACAGCCGCCTGGAGGGGGGCAACCTGCAACCCCGTCCACCGCTGACCTATCCGTCAGTTGGCTTGAATAAACCCCAAACTACTCACCGCTTGGGCCGTCCCGGGCAGGCGCCTGGGCCGATGCCCTCCGGCTCATGCCCCCTGCCGCTCCTGCCGTCGGCAGGGGCTTGTGCCCATCGCTCCCCCGGTTGCCCACTTCCGCCAGCAAGCCCTCCGTCACCACACACAGCCGCGCGGCAAGGGTCTGCGGACAGCGAGCAGGAGGCGGGTGCAGGAGGGGGGTGGTTGCAGGAGGGGGGTGCTGGAGGTGGGTGCAAGAGGCGGGTGCTGGATGTGGGTGCAAGAGGCGGGTGCTGGATGTGGGTGCAAGAGGCGGGTGCAAAAGGCGGGTGCTGGTCGTGTTGCACGTAAGCGGCAGGTGCATGAGGCGCAAGGGATGCATGCGGGTTCGGCCCAATTGGCAGCAGCACATGCATGCAGGTAGGTGCCGCCGCACACGCACTGCATCTTGCTCATCCATATGCTACATGCACTGTGTTGCAGTGTGATAATTACGCATTCGCGCACGCACGCCTGTAGTGAGGCGTTGCTGCGAAACCAGCAGCGTGGAAGCCAAAGAAATGTAACTGAGACAACCGCCGCGCCGGTGCTGGCATCCCGGGGATTCCAAGGCTAGACCAGTTCGTGTCTCGACGTAGTGCGGCTCGCCCCCACCTGCAGCACATGCGGTTGCCGTAGCTGCGGCCATACTGCTGTGGTTATAATCACGATTACCATAGATATACATCGTAATACGGAAATAAGATCACATTCACATACTGAGAATGCCTTGAACTTTGATGCCCGGCCCACCTGCACCACATGCGGGTGCCGCAGCTGCTGCGACACAATCGCCTCACGGATGCTGGCCTGGGCGCCGTCCTGGCACAGGGGGAAGGTGGGGGCCATGGCGAGGAAGCGCCACGGTTATGCGTTGGGACAGCCGACTCGTATGGGAATGGAGGCGCGGCGAGCCACTCTAGCCGGGACGCCGCAGTGCTCCAAGGCCACAGTGCTGGGGTGCGGCCGTCGGATGCTGCCGCCTCTCCATCCCGCATCTCCCGGCGACCCGCCCCCTCCTTGTCGATGACCACCGGCCGGGCTGCGCGCACGAACCGCGGGCGAAACCCGGGGCCGCAGCTGGCCCCCGGGCCTAAACCCAGGCCTACGTACACCCCATTGGCCCGCCGCCCAGGCGTTGCCCACCGTCTCCCGAGTAGCCACCAGCTTGGCCGCCGCCTCCGCGCCCTGGTACTGGCACCGGTACACGCAGCCTGCGGGCATGCGTGTGTAGAGGCAGGCAGGGTGTTGGTCAGCCGAGTTGGAGGAGTAGCGGTGCTCTCAGCGATCCTGCTCACCAAAGGCGCCCTGGCCGACCCGCTGGAAGAGCTGGATGTCGCCTATGAACTTCTCCGGGGTCTGCAGTCATGGGGGCGCGGTGGGTGCCAAATGTTGGCCAAAGGAACAGAAGCGTAGCACAGGGGAAATGCACACGCTGTCTAAGTGGCGGGTGCGGTTGATGCGCCAACACGCAGCAGGGCGCATTATGCCAAGATAGGTACTCGTCAGATTGGCGTTACACGGAATGACCGGGCGGCCCCGAGCGAGCGACTCGGCGGATACGTTCCGCGGGCACACACCATCGGTTCGAGTGACTTCCCCCGGGCTGATGTGCGTGCCAGCAGTTGCTGATGACTGTACTGGTTGCCGATGCTGGTGCCGGTGCTGGCTGGTGGTGTGGGTCTGGACGCTGCTGCTGTTGGACATGCGGCGCTTTTCAGCGTTGCATTATGGCAGCAGTCAGTCGTCGCATCCGCCGCGTCAACGACCAGAGACGTGCCACAGGCGGTGCTCCGTGGACAAGCCATAGGGTTGGGCTCTGATGTTGACGAGTTGACAGCCCCGGTGGAGGCATTTGCACTTGCTTCACGCGAGCCCGCGGTTGCAAAAAGCCTCTTTCCATCCAGGGCATGGCATCCGGCGTGTTGCTGTCTTGTGAGGGTATGCTGGCCGCGCACGCAGGCCGCGACGTTTCCCATGGTTTAGAACGTGAAGTTCGTCATCAATGCTGGGTTCCACGTTGTCTGTATGTGTTTGCAAACGTACTTCACTTCCGACAGCGCCGACAAGTTTCACATGGAGTGCGAAACTGTCGATCCCGTCTGCGTTACGCATTTCCGCTGTCGCTATATCTAAGCTGCCTTTATATCTCACACACATAGCATATGCGGCACGGCCGGCTTGCCGACGCTTTATGCAGCATTCGCAACCAAAACCGACTTCCCAGCTTCTTGTTGTGCGTCAAGCGTACGTAGCGTACACGATTTACGCAGCTGTTGCGACAGCCAGAAACTGCGAACAGAGGTTGCACGACATGCGTCAGCGATTACACCCCTCCTTTGCTCCCCCCCCCGTCCTGGTCTGACGGAAATGAGCTCGGCCGTAAGCCTGCAGAGAAGAGGCAGGCAGCAAGCAGGCACATCAACCCATCCCAAGCACTGTGTACAATCTAGGGCGCAGCCACTTTGCGCAGCGGCTTGGGGGCCGGAGCCCCTTGGGATGGTACGCATGAAGCCGACCACGGCCGACCAACCTATATATTTCTTCTTTGACTTCGTTCTAGCTTATCATTAACCTCCTAGCAATGCCACGGAACATTTTGAATTACACGACATGAGGCGGTGTGCAAGCAAACTCTGCAGCGCTGCGGGGACGGGGACGAAGTGACGGCGGTCAATGGCCGGGGCCGGGCGGCGGCGAGGCCAGCACGGCCGCCTGAGCTCTGTATGTTGGCTTTGGCCGCCTGCCATGTGGCACGTCAGGGCACGCTGCATTATTGCTGCCAAGTACCAGCGCGAGCAACTACCGCGAGCCACCTTGGGGTGGGCGTCTGCGGCATCTGCGGCGTCTGCAGCCGTCTGAGGCGTGTCATGATGGATCAGGTGTAACGACATCCTGACGGGCAGAGGCCCAACACAGTGGTCGTTTTTGGTCGACAGGCTAGACAGGCTGTAGGCACAGACGCAGTCTTGGCGAGGTTGCCAGAAATGCGCTCAGAACGAGCGGCTGGCCGCTGTAGCGCTGCGGACGGCGCAAGCTGGGCGCGCAACACAGGCTCTTTGTCGTTTAGCCCTAGACGGAGGGGCTCTTCTCGAGGTATAATTATACAGCGCTTGGAATAGGAGGAGGTCACGATAAGCGTTGATCAGACGCTGACCGGGCTCAGCTGAGGTCTGGCACAAACAGACGCTTACAGTAGGCTGAAGGAATAGAGCAAGTAGTTCAGCGGATACGTAGGTAGCAAGTAAGCAAGTAGGTGCGAAGCTAAGCGCTGGAAACAGCGCTTGCGTCGCAATTTAAGGCGCGGGCGGCGGTCCCATGCGAGATCAGCAGCTTCGCCTCGAGTTCCGACCCTACACCTGGGCCGCCCCTTGGTCCTTGAACACTCTACGTCTTTCTGATCACAACGAACGTCTCGGCGCCCAGGTGCCTCGGCAGATCCCCGTCTGGGCGTAATCCTCTTCCGAGACTGACGCAGGGTAACCTTGCACTACCTGGCCCCTTGCGTCTACGCATACACAGGGCAGTGCTCTATTCGCAGCAACCAGTCCGGGGCTAAGCTCAACCGGCGGAAGCCTGCAGGACCTCCATTTTCACGCACGGCAAGGCCGCCAGCTGGCCGGTCCGAGCGCGTGCTCACACACACATAAACGACACGCAGCGCAACACAATGAGCCAGGGGGCGGGCGGAGTTCTTGGCCCGGAAACCCTGCTCTACGAACCGTGCGCCCCGCGCTACTGTCGGACCGCGGCAGGCCCACGGGTCACAGCCTCGCGCGCCCTTAGCGACGATCGCAGCACCTGGTGCGCCCCCGCACCCCCAGCCGTGCTGAGCAGGTCCCCGCCTGCCTCTCTGCCCACGCTATGCACTCATGGCGTGACAGGCGCCTGCGGAGTGCACACTTTGCCCACGCACGACAGGGCACGACGTGCCGGACTGGACAACCTTCCCGGTCGTCCGTCCAGACCGGCCCGGTCGACCAAGTCCCAAATCACCATACCAGCTTTGTTCCACGTCAACCACCTGGTCGCCCCCAGCAGCTTTGCCGCCGGGACGGGCGTGCGGCCACCTCCCGTCCTCAACTCCAACCCCAACACACAGGGCCGGCGGGTTGGGCTTCGCTTCCGCACTGGCGCATTTAAGTGCATTCCCTCCGTCCGCGAACGGCCAACGCGCCACTCTACCCGGTGCGTGCTGTGCCGCGTGTGGGGTTCTGTTTTACCTAACACTGGAACACACGTACCGACATACCAACACCGTACCACCATCCGAGCGAGGCAAGGCCCCCACAAACGCTTACTATCACTTCCTCTGCTGCGCCACGGCCGCCAGCACTTGCTATCGCCCAAAGGGCACCGCGCTCAGCCCGACGGCCCAACTTACCGGGCGACCGCATCCCGGCCCTTCCCCACATACATACACCGACACCGCCGTACCACGCGCCCGCCACCAGTCGAGGCAGCGCCCTACCTGACATGCGAACCCATGTTGCCGCGCCTCCACAGCCAGCTGCTGCTGCCTCCATGCCAGCACGCACTAATCGGCGCCGCTGGCCGCACGCATGTCACTGCCCGCACGCTGCCTGCCTGCCTGCCGCGGGCCCCCTGCGCGCCTCGCCGCTCAGCGTGCAGCGGCGGGAGCCGCACACCAAGCACGGGCCACTGCGTAGCCCTCCGCCTCGCTTCCCAACCCAACAGCTGCCCACCAACAAAGCCACTCCAAACCGCTGCACGCAACACGTGTGCAGCATGCGCATGCAACAGGCGCCAAGCTGGCGCGCGAGCTGCGCAGCCAGCAGCGTGGCGAGATATATATATAAATTTATTTTTATATATATATGAATATATATATTTATATATATATATATATATATATATATATATATATATATATATATTGTCAGCGGCCGAGACACCCTGCACGTCGAGACGCCGCAATGCCGTCGTCTCGCCGGCACCGTGGCGCCAAGGCCGCACACGCCTGGTGAGCGTAGTGAGCGAGCTATCGCTACGACGCAGAAACCACGAGCCAGTCACGGTCAATCGATCAATATCAGACGGCCCGAGGGCTGCGCCCCGGCAGCTCCCGTGTGTCCTCGGCCCGCCACGCGCATTTTAGTAATTTTCTTGCGTTCACGCTCGCTTGTTCCACGGTGAAAGCAACTCAGGATGAATACGTGATTGAGGCGGGCCGACAGATGGCCGCACGAGCAAGAAGGCCGCAGCTTCCGACGCTGTTCTGTCCGTCCGCACACGTTACGCTGTCTATGTCTACGCATCAACGCATCATCACTTGAGTTCGCAGCTATCCCCTCTTGCCTCCTCAGTCCTGACTCTGGCCCCGTCATTGCGATGGAAGCCTCCCTTCCAGTCCTGCGCAGGCCTGCGCCAGCACAGCATTCCCCCGTAAGCGCCCCCGGGCCAGGGGATACCAGCTCTTCCCCTGCCCCACGGCAGTCAACGCAAGACGCCTCACCACAAAAAGCTCCACAAGACGCCTGGCGCGTTGCACACAACATCCACAGTCCCCTGCTGGCCCATCCGTAGCGTGAACCCGCAAGGAAACACACAACAAGGCCACACGCCACCGAATCGCCGACAGGGCCCTAGGCATAGCATGGCTCCGCCACACACCTACACAAGCGCTGCGGCCGCGGATGACAACGATTCCGAGTAGTTGGCCACACCATAGAAACTGGCATGCTGAGTCTAGCGCCTGGTGTTGCAGGTCGCTTCGTTTCATGGACCACATTGAATGCCGCCGGCCCGAGAACACTGACACCGCCGATCGTGGGGTGCTCGCTCCACCTTGTGACACGTACCAGGCCGCACCGTGACTCGAGGCGCACGGGCCCCGTCAGCCCTGCTGACCCCGCGCGCGTATGCGCCACACAACAACGGGCTACGCGCATAGCAGGGGCGAGCCCCTGGCGCATAGCATAAACGGGCTACGCGTGCCTGACATTTCTTAGTGTTCCCGCGCCTGCCGACCTTTGGCTGGTGGACGGAATGGGCTGGCCGAGGCCCGGCCGGGGCTGCGGCGGCACGGCGCTGCGGCTCCCTGCTGCCACGAGTCGCACTGCATGCTTGACAGCCAGGCGCCAGGCGCCACGCATGCCCTGACCAAGCCGAGCTGGCGCGCCGACTGGCCCTCGTTCGCCGTCAGCGAGACACGCCATCCAGCAGCAAATGCTGGCGCTGCCTCGGCCTTGGCCTGAACCTAGAAGATCAGTAGTACAGGCAAGCTGTCTCGGCTGATCCGGCAAGGCCGCTGGCGCGGGGGCAGGCCCATCCCAGCTCCGCGCACGAAAGGGAGCAATCGAGCACACCTGTGGAACGACGGAGCGGCACCACAGCCATCCATCGCGCAGTCCTTATGGCAACTTCTGGTGGCTCGCACAACCCTGGGAGCATGCGGCCATGACATAAATTTGGTGCTAGCAGGTAGCTGTTAGGTGGAGATTTGGCAACGCAGGTGATAACAGGCACACCGTACGGGTTGTGGCACGAACCCTTGGCCCGGCGGACCCAGTCAACCGAGTCCTACATTGCCCCGCCAGCTACCCTGTCAGCCACTGCGCCGCTGGTCACGTAAATACGAGCAAGTAAGACCTTGCCTTCTTCAGGAACCTCTGGGACAGGCACACGCGCAATTGCTTCTGCCCACGCCCTCCCAACATACCCGTACCCACACCGTACCACGCACCCAACAAGCGAGGAAACGCACCCACCAATTCGGGATATAAATAGAGATAAAAATGGTTGCGACTTGCATGTGAAGAGCACACGTTCTTGTATTCAGCAGGGCAGATGTGTGTGCTGGGGATCCCACGCCTACCACCGGGGGCAACGAGCGAGTTGTGTCTCTGCTCCCTCCGTCCCTCTGCCACCGCCGCCGGCCTCCTGCCTGCAGCCCTCCGTCTGTGTCTCTAATGCCTCCTCATGGCAAACGGCAGCGCTCGATTCCTGCGCTGTCCTCCCTCGATCCTCTCATGCACGCGCTCGGTGAAAAAACACTCAGCACCCCACACCTCTGCACGCTCATCGGCTCAACAGCCGTACCGTCTTCACTCATGACTGCAACGCCGCACACAGCTGCGCAGCTCAGCGCACACAGGCAGGCAGGCGCACCCCACCGAGACGAGTCCGGCGCCGCCGCCGCGCGGGTTTTATTTTGAAGTGCTCAGCAGCTGCACCGCCCCTAGGAGGACTCCAAAACGCGACCGCGCCGCTTCAGCATGCCTTGCCCCGACCACGCGCCCGCCGAACACTGGCACTGCAGCCAACCTGCGGTGGCTAGACCCATCAACTTCGCTGGGGCCCCGCTCGCTCGTCCTCCGCTCGCTGCGCCAGCCATTGCGCCACGCCGTTGCACCATTGCGCCATTGCACCATGGCGCCACGGCGTCATACGCCATAGTCCATCTTATGGGTACCCGATCACGGGCGGGCCATCCAATGGAAAAGCGGCGGCCCTTATGAAGGCTGTGCGTGCGCAGCTCCCTCGCGTCCTTTCGCCCGGCGCATGACTCACATCATTAGCATCGCTTTAGTATCTTAGGATGAATAGACGCGACGCCGGCAGATGCGTGGTCGCCTCACAATGGAGCCCCTAGCAGCCACACACCAATCCGCACTACTTGTTTCGCTACGCATACCGCTCATCACCGCAACACTTGACCATCATCCATGTTCGCCGCCAACATCTCTAGTCCTTATTCCACCGCTTGAAAGCCTCTTTTCGTTTCGCGCTCATTCCGCCAGCAGCAGTCCACCGGTCGCACCCCGGTCGAGGCAGACCTCTGGCGGCGGCGCTGCTGCGGCGTTCGTGTGGCGTCAGCACAAGACGTACGGCCCCTGTACGACGCGACCGCCGCCTGGCCATCGCCAATGCGCGAGCAAAGGCAGGCCAAGCAAGGCCCCACCACGCACCCGTATCGATGGCCTAAGCGCGTCGCGTGGCCTCACACAGGAGGAAGCCGCGAATCGCAAATGGAGCACGCACACCCCGTGCATCGCTCGACCGCCTCTCTTCTCCACAGTTGCATGCTACACAGCTGCGAAGTGCGGAGGCACCGGGCAACTTGCCCTGGTCCGGAGGCTGACAGAGGCAGAGGCAGGACTCTCCGGCCACCGGTAACGCATATTTTGACGGCAAAGCTCGGCCAGTCGCAGCTGCAGCGCCCGGGGCGACAGGGCGCGTAGGGGCTCCGGAGGCCCCCTGGTCGCCTTACCTCCTCAGATCACGGCGGGTCAAGCCCGCTGCACCTCTTTTCCTATTTCTGTTTCTGAAGCGCCCACCGCCGGTCCCTCGCCGGCCGTGTGAGCCAGCGGCGGCAACGGATGTCGGTGCTAACGACATCGGCGCGCCTTCCTTATTTGCCCTCGTCGACAGAACCGGCCGCGCTGGCCGCCTCCTGCACCCAGTGCCGGTGGTTGGCCTCAAAGCAGGAGGCCACGGGGGCGGCCCCGGGGAAGGCCTCGACAAAGGACCGCACCAGCGGCAGGGCCACGAACTCGTAGAAGCCGACCTATGGAGGGGCGGTGGGCGTTGGGGTTGGCATGCGTGGGCTGGGTCGGGAGGCTGGCTAGGCACAGACGGTGCTGCAGAGCTCGCAAGGAGGACAAGCACGGTGATGTACATGCGATGTGCTTTCTGCCCTGGGTAGGCTACTCGCCGGAGACCGTACCGCGCCCGAGCTCACCTGGCTCTTGCTGACACCCTGCTTGGCGCGGTCGAACAGCGGGCTGATGGGCAGCCCCAGCGCCGCCTCCCTGTCGCCCTGCCGGAAGAACTCCTCCTCCAGCACGCCCAGCCACCTGGCAGGCAGGGCGAGGCGAGTCGAGTGTTTTCGAATCGGGCGCGAGACTCACAACATGACGCGTCAAGAGTTATGTGGTGTGGGTTTTGGATTCCAGAGGCGTCCGCGCCGCCTGCTGCTCAGCCGGAAGCTTCCAGGCCGAGCAGCGCCTAGAAGGGCAGCCGCTGCGGCAACGTGTGCGGACACGCGATGCACGCGACAGCTGGTGGTCCCAAGGACGGCTGCCCAAACATGTGCTAAACTCTATCCTTCCCACGCTATCTCAGGCGGGCTAGCCAGCCTGCCAGCCAACACACGCCCCCTTATCAACCGACCTAACCGCCAACCGCCAAGCAAGCAACCGCCGCACCTCTTGTGCACGCCCAGCTCTGCTCCCAGGTGGCCGATGTCCGCCACCTTGAGCGCCACCTGCCGAGGGTTGGGGCGACGGATGCGAGATTGAAGGCCAGATGGGAGACTGGTGCCACGCTTCCCCGTTGGCCTTGCTCGTTCCCATTCCCTATTACCCAGCCCCCTGCCCAGCGAGGCCAGCTGGGTTCCCTGCATTCTTGCGACGCCATTCCTGCAACCTTACGCATGCCGCACGCCGCATGCGCCCCGTCGACACGATGTACGACACTTTACAGGTCCGACGCAGGTGTGTCCATACCGGTACGACACACGTGCAATTACGGCACATGCGCACCTGCAGCCCCAGCAGGCGCTCCGCGGCGCTTAGCTCGGTGGTGCCCTTGGCCGCTGCGATGGGGCTGTGGCGGTCCCTGGAGCCGTCGGACGCATCCCTGCGGCACCCATCGACGGCCGGGCACTGTGTGATGTACAACCCTGCTGGTTACTTGCAAGTGGACCCCCCCGTCCCCCCGTCCCGGCTGGCTGCCGCCAGCATCCGTTGGCCGACCCCGCCATTGTTCGGCGAGACCCTCCCTACAGCGGGCTGCCGGTGATGGTCCCTGCCCGGTCACGTACCCCTTGGCCGCCGCCGCGTACTGCGATCCAAGGCCACCGACGGCCGTGGCCGTCTTGAAGTGCGTCATGATCGAAAAGTGCTGCTTCATGTCGGTGGACAGGACCATCTCGATGACCTGCGGGCGGGAGCGAGGGCGGCGGCGCAGAGCGAGGCGCGGAGTGTGGCCAGAGTCGACTCTGAACCCAACACTCTGGACCTAACGTAACACGCAGCACAACACACAGCACGCGCGCCTCAGCCGCACCCGGGCTCGTGCTCACCCGCTTGCTCGCAAGCTGTGACATCATCAACGGACAGACACTGCACAGGTCTTACATTGGTCCTATCGATACGTTTGTTGCTGATCCGCCACCCTGGCGCCAGGATGGCGGATCAGCAACAAAACGTAGCTGAGTTTGCTCGATAGACCCTATCGACTCTACCGGCTAGGACACGGCGGATTGCAGACTCAACACGCGCATCCAAGGCCATGACGAGTCATCCCACCTATGCCCCTCCGCCTGCTTCAACTCGGTTGCAATGCAGCTGGCAGTGAGTCACTGGTAGTAGCGGCCCGCGCACCCGCGAGGTGTGCACCGGCCGCACCCAACACCTACATCCACCTCCCGTCCTTGGGCCGCAACACGCGGCGTTGTCACCCCTGGGTCGCAGTGCCCGCGCGCCCTCTCCCTGGTATCCCTGGCGAGGGCCACACGACACGGGTCCGTACACACGCCCGCTCCCCACCTGCTTGCGGAAGGCGGCCCGCTGCTCGGCCGGCAGCCCCAAGGTGACGTCCAGGTCGGGCCGGGCGGCCAGGAGCTCGAAGAAGGAGGCCGAGTGGTGCGACTGCAGTTAGGGTTAGTTGGGGCGCGGAGCTTCTTGCA
>BDDC01000100.1:68826-82358 GCA_001662425.1 Chlamydomonas sphaeroides | reverse complement strand
TCAGGCCGCCCGCCGACCATCTATGTGCACCTCAATGCATAAGCACGCGCCGCTTTTGCCAGGACCACGCCCTTCCCGGGCCCTCACGCACGCACCTCAAGCGGCGACCTGTCGTTGTAGCGCAGCGCCAGGGGGTGGCTGGTGGCCACCAGGAAGTCGCCCGTGACGCCGGGGTGGGCCAGGTCGTGCACGATCTGGAGGCGGTTGGTGGTTGGGGCTCAATAAATTTGGGTTCAACCGTTGTGAGGCGGCCAGCCACGGGTTCGCTCACGCGCCCACTAGGAATTATTCCTGGCTGGCTGCCACCCCCTGCTTCCTTCGCCCACCCACCGCCGCCATGTAGGCCCCCAGCAGCGCCAGCGGCTCCAGGCCCAGGGCCGCCGCCACGCCACCGCCCTGCAATAGGAGGAGGATGTGGTCCGGGCACCAAGCGCCGCGCAGTCAGTCCAGGGCACAAGAGTATCTTCCTCATCAGCCACCCGTTGCCCCTCTCCATCCCCCGCCTTCCCTTCCCCTTCCCCTTGCCCCTCCTACCCCCTCCCTGACCTGCAGCAGGCCGTGCAGCGAGCGCGTCACGTCCGCGGCGTGGGTGGCGTTGTGGTAGGGCACCTCGGGCCGATAGCCCGCCTCCAGCTGCAGCAGCAGCCTGGCGGAGGTTGGCGGTTTTGGGCATTTATGTGAATCCGAATGTGAGTGGCAGCCGGCAGTCTCGCACGCACCAAAGGAGCCACACGCACCTTGCTAGCCGCCCCGGGTCCAGCCCCAGGCATTGGATGAGGCCTTGGCGGCTGATCAGGTAGAAGCCCAGGCACGACACCGGCCGCCCGCCACTGGCCTCTGCCAGCGCCCAGCTGTCGTACTGCCAGGCGCCCTCAGCCGACGCCAGCAGGCGCTCCACCTGAGGTAGGAGGCGACATGGAGGCCGTGTTTCACTTCCGGCGGGTACACACAGGAAGTCCCTCCGCAACCGGCATCTATCATATATGTAACGTAGAACAGAACCCCACACGTGTATGCGTTTGTAAACAGACGTGTGCGCGGAGCGCAGCGCGACGCAGAGATGGCTGCACACGGTTGCGGCTAGCTCTCACCGTCTCCATCATCGGCGGCATCGGGCGGGGCGCCGCACAAGCGCGGGCGCCGCCGGTCAGCAGCGGCGGAGTGCGCAGTCCCGTCGCATTGCCTGCCGAAGGGGGCCGAGTGCCCAGTCCCGCCGCAGCGCCAGCCTGCACCCGCACAGCCGCTGCCGCCTGCGCACCGAGCAGAACCGACATCGACCGAGTGCGGCCCATGAGACCGGCCGAGTCTCGGGCCGCGTCGGCCGCTGGCGGCGACGCCACACACAGCTGGCTGCGCCTGTGACTGGCGGTGCTGACCGGGACCTTTCCTCCGGCGCCCTCGGACGGCGTCCCCGGCTCCTGCCAGCGCGCAAACGACGACGTTGAAACGAGGCCGGCCAGCCACCGCGGCGACGGCGATGGCGCCGGCGGCGCGCCGCCAGCGTCGCCGCCAGCCGAAACGTCCGCGAGCCGGAGGAAGATCCCGCTGGGGCCACTGAGAGGCACCTCCAGGCCGCTTGGCCGCGCGTTGTATGAGGCCGCCCTCGGGGAGCGCTGCGTAGAAGCCAATGCCGAGCGCTCGCTAGCGCCGCCGAGCATGGTCGCAATGCGCAACTTCGTGTTGGTAGTGCCGGTGCCGGCGCCTGAGGCAGTCGAGTCCATGGCGAGGGCCAGCGCCGCGTCGTCGTCTCCAAGGCATGAGGCTGAGACCAGCTCCTGGGGCTGGCCCCAAAGAATCAGCGCGAGGCCGTCGTGAAGCTCGACCTCGGGCAGGCGCAGCTGACACGGGGTGTGGGGGACCGACGGGCGATCATACAGCTCCGGCTGCGGCTCCGAGCCAGCGCCGCTGCTGGCCGTGTCGGGACGAAAGCCGCGGAGGAAGCCAGAGCTCGTGCCCGAGTCGCCCAGCTGGCGTGCTAGCGCGCCGGCGACGTCCGACTGCGTGGCAGTGCAAGGGGAGGGGGCGTGCAGGCGGAGCAGGAGAAAGCGGGTTCAGAGCCCTGGAGCGGCACGGGCGCAGAGCGGGCAATGTATGGCGCTGCGGCAGCGCCCGAAGCCTTGGGAGAACTCGAGTCCCGACCCACATCCAGGTGCGCCTCCTTCAGGCGCCCTCCCAGGTTGAGCGGGCGATGCAGGTCCTGGCCCCGGGCAAGCAGCGTCCGCAGCAGCACCACATCCCGCAGGTCGGGCGCCGCGCCCTGCAGCAAACCCGCCAGCAGCTGGGACAGCAGCTCGGCGCCCGTGTCGGCTGCGAATGGTCCCGAGGAGTGGAGCGAGCGGGGGAAGGGGGCGCAAAAAAGGTTCGTGACATGCAATCTGACCAGACAGGCATGTGGGTTGTGGGGGCCCTCATTGGGGGTCCCCGCGCCCCCATATCAGCGAGTCGGCCCGTCGTCCGCTGCTGCATTAGAACTCATCTGACCCCTTCCACGCGCCACGTACTAGGCAACATCTGCTAACGCTGGAGTGTGGGCAGTGCGGCTGAGCAGCCACGCGGAGGCCTTGCTTCCGGGGCTCCGTACCAAGGCTGGCTGTACTCGGGCGGTGCAGGCCTAGAGGTTGGGCGCGTACAGCTACTCATGCAGCGCCAGACCGAGCGGAGTGACGGGTTTGCTGCTCGAGTCCAGTCGCCGGACATAGCCGGACATAGCCTGGCGTGGCGGCCGCTCACCCTGCGACTCCTGCCGGGGCACCAGCGCCTGCATGTCGTGGGATTTGAGGTCTTCGATCAGGTTGGCCGGCAGCAGCAGGCGCAGCAGCATGGAGTTGCGGCTCCTGCGGGCGGGGAGGCGTGCGGCGTCTGACTCAGGGGACACCAGGCAGGAGCGCGCACAGTCAGGCTGGCCCACGATGGGGCACGATGGATCCGGGCGGGTCCGGGCGCGCCACGGCCAGCAGCGAGCGGATGGCGAAGGCGGGCAATGTGGAACGAGCCCCGCCCAGCCCGAGCCTGGCCCAGCGGCGTACCGCGAGACGAGGACGCCGAAGGCCAGCAGTGCTATGGCGAGTGACGCCACCACCACGGCCGCCACCACCCCACCGAACCACGCCGGCATCCAGTGGCCGCTGTGGGAGCTGGCGCGCAGCACCCACTGGCGAAGGGTGCGGAGGGAGGTGGGGAGATGAGCGGTGAGGTCAGGCGTGCGATATCTGCCCTCGGTCCCAAGCCGGTGAAGCTAGCTATTTGCCTGGAGAGTCAGTGAAGGTCGCAAAGCGCGTTGCCAGCGCAGTGTGCCGAGTTACAGCAGCAGATACGACATCGATGCAGTGCTCGCCGCTTGTCCCCACCTCGACGTCCGACATGAGCTCCAGCCGCGCCTCCACCACCAAGCCGTGGGGCGGCTTGGGGCTGGCCGCCACGCGCACCATGGCTGACCCCGGCCCCGGCCCCGGCGCGAGCAGCTCGTAGCGCAGGTCCACCTCCTCCAGGCCCGCAAAGGGCGAGGCCATGGAGGGCGTGCCGAACGCCAGGCTGGAGGCGCGGCTGCCTAGCACGTCGAGCGCCACTATTGCGCTCACCTGCGGGCGGGAGGCAGCGCGGCGTGTGTGTGGCGGTGCCTGGCCACGGACGTGTTCGCGTCAGAGACGCACGTGCAGAGCATCATTCATAGCCAAAGACCATGGCGTCGTGAGCCCGGCGCAGGCAGGGCTGACGAGATGTTGCGCGGCTGCCTCAGCCCACACGCCCGGCGCTAGGCGTTGCGTCCCGAGCCCAGTCTCACAAAGCCCCAGAAGACGGTTCCGCTCGTGTCGTTGACTCGACAGATAGCACCGCACGCCGGGTTGGGCTCCTCCGGCGGCCGGAGCCGCTGTCGGCCGTCGACCGACGATGCCGGGACGTGGATCGCCTTGCTCACAACCAAGAGCTCGCCGGCGCCGGAGCCATCGGCGGCAGCAGCAGCAGCCCGTGGCAACATCGGGCCATCTAGGGCCAGATGGGAGCTTCTAGCTGCATGTTGCGCTGCGACCTTAAAGGTGTCGTTGTCTGGTGCTGCAGATTGTAGGGGCAGGGCAAGGCACGTGAGGCAGTGCCCGTCAGTGCCCGTCCGTGCTCGTCGGGGCGGCATTCATCACGACTACTGGGGGCGCAGCTAACTGGGACGCTGCTGCTAGCTAGGAAGCAGGTATCACACCGAAGAAGCGGGCGAAGGCTTCCAGACCGTTCGAAAGGGGTTGCAGCGCTGCGGGGTGGGTGTTTGAGAGGCCGCCGATGGCTGGCTAGATAGCTAGCTAGGATGCACGCCCCGGCCCGCCGGCATCTTCATGCGTGTGCAATCGACCATGAGCCATAGAACGCGCATCGTCGTGCATACATGTGTACCTGAGAACACATCCACGCCCAGCAATCGCTCGTTCCCGGTCAGCGGCGCCGCCATGCTGATGACGCCCCCAGGCATCAGCAGCAAGGCGCTGATGGCGCCAGGCAGCGCCTTGAATGGGGGTTGCAAAAGCGAAAAGGTGAAGGGCTGTGATAACGTAGAAGGAGATGCTCGTATAAGAAAGAAACGGCGATTGTCAGGTACCCGGCGGCACACTCGGACCGATTACCCTTGCGCCCGGGGCCCAGCGGCTCCAGTCTGGACTCCGCAACGATGGTGTCAAGGCCCCCAATTGCCTTCACGTGTTGTGCTCACCGTCATGAGCAGGGCCGGCGCGGTTGCGTTGAAAAACAGTGCGACGTCGTCATTGTCCCGTGCGCTGTCCTCCAGCATTGCAGAGAGAACTTGCACCGGAGCCACTGCCGCAGTCAGGCGATTGCGGTACCTCGCAGCAACCTGAGTAGCGATGAAGAACGCCTTGTCCTGCAGGAGAGCCGCCGGGAGCGTGCCGCCGAGCGAGTTGACACGTACGCTCTTTTGGTGAGCTTCCGTCAAGCGAGACCGCACCTGCTCCTGTTGTGCCACGGCGTGCGCAGCACGACTTACACCCCACACGCTCAGCGTGCACAGGACTGTGAAAGTTAAAAACGGCAAAACCAGCACGGTCGGTGCATGTTGCACGATGGCGCTCAAGCTCTGCAGCATAGCAAGACACAAGGATGATGCTCGGTAAGCATCCGCCACGAGACTGGCGTCCACTGCCTGCCTTGCTTGGCATGCGCTTGCCTTGCCCATGTTGCACTGTTTCCTGGCTAGCTGTGGTTCAGTACAACACAGAAACACGATGCGCGTATCGCCGGTAGAAGTTTACGGTGCCGCGAGGGCTAGGCAAATTATGTCTCCCCTGCTGACCGCGTACAAGAGATGAGTGCATGCATGCGTGCGCAACGTATTCGAGTCGGTTGTCCTGTTGCTGCTACGTTGCTGCAAGAGAACTGACGGGCGGCTGGTCATCGGTGAAGCTCACGTACGGTAGTGACTTCGATTGCAACGGCGTTAAGTCATGTAGCTGATGTTGCCGACCGTGATGAATTATGGTAAACGTGACACACCATACGATCAAGTTTCGCGGTTGCGAAAACACAAAAACACGACACTTCGCACACTTTGCCTAAACTGAAGCCGAAAGTAGTACATTGGCCCCTTGAACTCGTTTGGTTTCTGATCCAGTTCCATGTTTGTTACTTGCTTTATACAGCGCAGATGTTGGTTTGTGCCCAGTGTTCACCGGAAACGACCGGAAGCGCACGCACCATGCGTTCCTCGCCCCTTGCGACAACGCATTGTGTGGAGCTCCAAGAACACGACTCCTTTGCGTTGGTGCAGGATATGCACTGGGCTCACGATTGTGGGGGGTTCTCCCCAGGACCTCATTCCAAGCAGTGCCCAAAGCTGTCGTGACACGTCGTGTCTTCGCTACAGCACGGTCGGGAGGGGCGGCCACCCACCGGGCGCCGCACTTTGAGGGGACACCTCCATCCCCATGGCTCTGCTATTGCACCTCGGGCGCGTCCCTGGTGCCAGGAATACGGACAGCCACTCGCACCGCTCCCGGGTTGCTCTCCTGCCATTTAGAGCAATACCGTTTCCGTCGCACATTTGGCACCTGATTTAGACTGGTAGCGTGCTTTACCTTGCCGAATCCGTACTGTGTCATGACAAAGCTGCCGGCGGCACTGGGCCCCGGCTCCATACGATAGATAAAGCAAGGCGCCGACCGGATGTTGGTCTTCCATTGCCTCGGGCCTGCCCCATCCGTTGCCGTGGTACGGCCAGGCGAATGGGGGAGACGCCGGCGGGTATGGTTCCGTCGTTGCAACGGACACGCTGGCCCCTGGGTGCCAAGGACCAGCGCTAGCAACAGCCACCGGCCGGCTTGGGGCGGTGGCAGCCACTAGCTTTCTACTTCCGAACCAGCTTGGGGCCTAGGCAGCCACTAGCTGGGCGTGCGGGCTGCCAGTCCTCGACCGCGCCAGCAGTCCTGAGCCATGGCAGACCTGAACCGTGCCACTCCACTTCCGAGCGACGGACTACCTTCGGCCGGCCCGCGGCGGCCAGCTTTCTCTTATGGTGAGCCATATGTCATCGCGCAAGCCAGATTCCCGGTGAGGCAAACTCAGCACCTGGTCGCCCCCAGCCAGCTTGGTTTGCCGTTTGGGCGGGCGTGTGCGAGCTAATGTTTCTCAATCCTTACCCCGCCGCACACACGTCCCAACGCGACGGACAGCGTACCGACCACCGAATCAGCGAGCGGAGGCCGCTCACAAACCTGTGATTGCGCTCCCTCCACCCGCCACGGCCGGCCTCTGCTTCCAGTGCACCGCGCGTGTTGCCAAACGGCACTGCGCTGCGCGCGCTGGCTACCCCCTGCCCCCGAGCAAGCAACGTGCGGGGAAGACGCGCCACACAACCATACCCACATCATACCCGCACCACACGATCATGCCCGCTGCGCTTCTCGGCTCAACCGCTGTGCCAACAGGCGCCGCGGCCCCGCCCCGTCACGAGCAATGTGCGGCGGGCAGGGCAACGTTCCACGAACCCGCCCATGCCCGGCCACAGGATTTCGGCTTCGTTTCGACGCGGTTTCGCCGCGTCCTAGCTCCGTCCGCGGTTTCGCCGCGTCCTAGCTCCGTCCGTCGCCAGCAGCAGCTGCGCCGCCAGGGGAACGCAATGCTTCGCAGCGTGTCGCCTGCGTCACGGCCACCGCCCATCAGGAAGACAACAAGCATCGCGCAGGCAGCACGGTTTCATCCGCCCATCAGCCGGCGCACTGCAACGCAGCCCAATCCGGCGTACGTGCTCCTGCCCCCGCCTCGAGAGAACTGCAGAAAGCAGCCAGGGAGCAGCCAGTCGGTGGTTGTTGTGACATACCCCACGCCGACTTCCCCAGTCATCCACCGCCTCCGCATGGCGCCAAGGCCCCACACGCCGTGGGCGGTCGACAAGCCACCCGCGCGACACCCAATAAATCTCGAGCCAAGGACGGCCCATCCCATTCAACACGCACCGACAACAGCCTGCATGGTAGGTAGGCTGCGCACGTCTAGCCTCTTGACTCCCTCGGCCCATGACTCGCATGGTAATAGCATAATTATTTACAGCATTGCTAGAATGATTAGCTGGATGTATGGGCGTGCTGTCAGATGGCCGCCTGGGAACGAAGCCCCATCAGCCCACACCGTCGCGCGCCTGTCGGTGGCATGTACGTACCGCCGCTCACCGCGGTCGCATCTTACTTAACATCCATGTTCGCCGCCAGGATTTCCTGGCACTGACCCAACCGGTTGAAAGCCTCCTTTCGTTCCTGCTCCGCCGTAGCAGCAGTCCAGCAGAAGCGCCCCGCCCGGTCCAGGGGAGAACCCCTGCCCCGGCTCTGGTCAGGGGCGGCGCCGGCACATGGCGCCCCCCATGCCGCACACACCCGCTACCTGGCCCATTCGCTGCGCAACAGGGGAGCTCCCCTGCTGCGCAACGCGGGCATAATAAGGCCACCAAAGGGTCCGAGGCCGCTCAATCTCGCGCAGTTCTTATCTCGCGTACCTCGGCCTCATACACTGATACGCACACCACATCGCAGGTAACGGCATACCGCTGAGCTTGCAACTGCATACTTCCATAAGTCGCATGCGTTTCAAGTACGTCTGCGAGTACATCACGCCAGCCAAGGGATGGTAGTGCAGCCGCCTGGAAGCCAACCCGTGGGTCAGCCCGCCCCGCCCGCCTCCTTCTGTGACGAGTGCCAGGCCGCACAGCCAAGCCGGGCGCACGGGGCCCTGTCGCCTGTCCTTCCTCAGCGTGCCCTCGCCTAACACGCCGGGTTGGCCGCATGGCGGCAAGGCGCCAGGCACCACGCATACCCCTGTCCCAGCTGCTGCGCCGGCTGGCCCTCGTTCGCCGTCAGACGACGCGCCGGCAGGTGCCAGCACTCGCTGCCTCTCCCTCGGCCTGAACCCAGTGCCGGCCGTGCCAGCCATCAGGCGCCAACGGTACCGCCGGCAGCCCCTCGATGGCCGTGCTAGCCAGCTGCGGCGACGGATGTCGGCGCTGGCGACGTCATCGCGTCGTCCTTACTTGCCCTCGCCGCCGGCGACCCCGGCCGCGCTGGCATCGACGCGACATCACGGCGGGGGCTTGGCTGGGTGTTGCAGCTGCCCGGGGTGCAACAGTCAGCGGCGCGAAGCCAGGCCCCTGGTCGCACGCCGGCGAGGATGGTGGCAGTCGCGTCGCGGCCTGGCGCTGGCGGCAGCGTCCAACTTACTAGTTCGCGTGCCACTCGTTGGTGTCGAAGGTGCTCGCAGCGCTCCGAATGCACAGCTTGAGAGGTAGGGCAGTGAGGTCACGATGGGCACCGGCACGAGTGGTGAGCAGTAGGGCGCAATACAGAGGTCGCGCGGTAGGGGGTACAGCCGGATTATGCGTACGCGGGGGTCGGGGCGCAGTTATGCGTGACCGGACATATGGCCTTCGCGAAGGTGCAGCACATTGCAAGCCCCAGACCTGAAGCGCGATTTGCAAATCCATCACTTACATACTTTGCTGATATAACATTGCTTCCCGGCATCCAGCTCACAACCTCCCGCCACAGCGACCAAGAGACCTTTCTCCGCTTTTACCAAGCCAGCAACAATGAACATGAACGGCCAGGACTTTGAGCAGGTGGTGATCAGGAAGCGCCAGCCAACGGGCGCGGCGCTGAAGGACGATGCTGCTGTGAACGCGGTGCGTATGGGCGGCGAGCGTCGGTGCGCCGCGGCCCGCACAGCTCGCTCACGTCACCTGTTCTGTGTACACAGGCACGGCGAGCAGGCGCTGCGGTCGAGACGTCGCAGAAATGTGGGTGGCTGCGGACCGGATGTGGATCTGCCGCTGGCGCAGCTCGCCTGAATTGCAGCGCTCGTAGCGCCGATCGTTGGTTGCAGCAAGTGCTGTATATTTGGGGGTCGCGTCGTGCCAGCTTGTCTGCAGGCCGCTGTGGGCCTGCGACCTTCACCTGGGCCTCCACGGCGAGTGGCCGCACTCGCCTGCCCAACCCCCTTTCCCCGCCCTAACCAAACCCCAATACAGTCAACGCTGGAAAGAACAAGCCGGCGCAGCAGACCGTCACTGGGCAGCCAGCTGCGAAGCTCGAGCAGGAGACGGAAGACTTCCACCGTGAGCATCTGCCCCGGCTGATAGCTAGTTAGCAGGCCGCTTGCAGCAGGTCTCCATGGCTGCCGACCTGTCTTGCATATACCGGGTTGCAGGCGCCCTCATTGGCTTGATCTGGTCTCCGCGCTACATTGTGCCGGTCAGACGCTGAAGTGCCGCGGTCTTGCCGGCCTGGTGTTACCCTTCCGCAGACGAGCGCGTGTCGTCGCAGCTCAAGACCCAGATCGTGCAGGCTCGTACGGCAAAGAAGATGACACAGGCGCAGCTGGCGCAGGTGTGCAGGCAAAGGAACATGGACGTAGGGCTGGCTCTGGGATCACGGGGGGAGGGCAGTGCGTCAGCTGCGGCTAGCAATTGTGCACCGCGCCAGGGCCACCCAGGGCTTGTTCAGCAGCAACCCGTGCGCAACGACGCCTCATCGACGCGATCTGTCCGTATTGCCGCACCCTCGCGCAGGCCATCAACGAGAAGCCGCAGGTCATTCAAGAGTACGAGGCGGGCAAGGCCATCCCCAACCCGCAGGTAGGGCAGCGGTGCTGTGTGGCAAACTCGCAGCCTTCTTCTGGCTGGCCTTTTCTCGGTCCTCTTGCCGCAGCCCCCGGCCCCGGCGCCTCTGTGCGGGTCGCTTGTACGATTCTTCAAGCATCTGTCGTGCATCACGTCTGCCCTGCTTCCCCAACTGCAGGTGCTTTCAAAGCTGTCGCGTGCGCTCGGCGTGGTTCTCCGCAAGTAGGCGCAGCAAAGGCCGTGACTGGATGACTGCAACGCGTGGCAAGGCTTCTATATTGGCTCGAGGTCTGATATGAAGGCTCTGGCCTCCTGTTGGCGAGATAGCGCGAGGCACGCTGCCGCTACCGCCACCGCTACCCCTAAGGCAGCTAGCGCGGAGCGGTGTGCTGCGGCCGTGGCCAGTCGAGCGGTGTGCTGCCGCGTCAGGCTGCTGCGGGAGGCCAGCGCTGTTGGGCGCCAAGCGCAGCGCGCGCCGAAAGCACAGCGCAGCGCGAGGCGAGGAAGCGCGCGCTTCAACAGCTTCCGGCAGTGCCGCTGTGGAGCCGTTGCGCAGGAGGCTCGGCGGCAGGAGTTGAGGGCGCGGCAGCGGAGGCGGCGCCGCCACTGCGGCCGCCCCGCTGCCGCTGCCCTGGCGGACGGGAGCTGCTGGTAGCTGCTCCTCGTCGTTAAATGGTGCGGCAGCAACTGCGGCTCGGGCTCGGAGCCCAGTCCGTCCCTAAAGCGGGCAGGACTGTTGCGCCGTCAGGCCGGCGGCACATTAGAGCGACGCCAGGCGCTGCGGTAGCTAAACGGTGCTGTGCGCTGCGGAACGCCAGGCTAGACTGTATCTGTTGGCACTCATGTTAGGCGGCGGGCTAGGGGCGGCTGAGGCCGCTGCCGTTGGAGCGGCGTTGGTGTGGGTGCGCGCTGGTGCCGTGTGGCGGGAGCTCCCGCGCCGGCGCCGCATTGGTGCCGCAGTACAATTGTACGGCACACGGTAGTTGGGTGCGGCGCTGTAAACATACTGGCCGATGGGCCTGATGCGTACTGGATCGTGTGCGTATGCGAGTCACCATGGCCAAGGGGTACGCGGCTGATCGACTTTTATGCCAGCTGTGTGCCAGAACCCCAAACAGCAGCTCCAGTTGCCAGGGAAGATGGCACACGAAGGCCTTCAAGTACTAGCAAACATTATGCTGCCTTCCTCAGCTCGGCGTGGCAGGTCACATCGGCGCAGCCACTTCCAGCGTCTGCCCGGCAAACAACCTCACCTTGGCCCACTACGCCACGCGACCTCACCGGCAACCCACAGCACAGGGCTCCCTTCGCGATTCCCGCAGCGCCCTAGGGCCGTGCGCTCGCTCGCGCTCCTCACATGCATGCACAGCAACCCGCCAGGCGTCGAGCCCTCGCGCCTCGCGCGCCTCACTGCTCCGGGCGGCTGATCGACAGCCGCGGTACGGGTGCCGCGCCACTGCGCGCGCCGCAGCGCAGCCGGCGGCGGCACGGGACCCCCCGGACGCAACCACTGGCGCGACGCATTGTCGCGGCACCGATGCGTAGCCGACCCGGCACAGCCGTCGCGCCTCCGCGAGCGGCGGGCGCTGCCTGCAGCACCAGCACAGCGCGACGGTCCAGCCAGGAGCCGGCGCCGCCCCTGCCGCACCGCTCCAGCCGACATGACCACCACCGCGCGGCCATAGCCCGTCCGACACGTCTATGAGCCCCCCTTCCAAGCCCTCCCCAAATCCAGCAATCTCGTCCGCGCCCCGTCCTCATCCTCCCCTGCCCATCCCAGCTCCACGGCGGTTGACCGTTGGGGCGGTTAGCCCAGGTAGTTGAAGACCACCAGGTGCAGCACCAGGTTGGCGAGGCAGTAGTCGGCAAAGGCGCGCTCCGGCGATATCCCCACAAAGTCCTTGTTGGCGGGGTCCACTTGCATACGCAGGCACACTGCGGGAAGGAGGGGAAGGGGAGGGGGAGCGGAAGGAGGATGTAAGGAAGGGGACACTGATTGCCACACGGCGCGCGTTCACATGCAAGAAAGTGGCAGGTTCGACCTTCGCGCGCGGCCACTCCATGCATGCGCGGCACCTCCAGGAGCGGAGGAGCGGGGAAAAGGGCTCAAGGGGGAGTGCACGTGTGTTTTCAAGCTACGCCGCGCAGGTTACACCACAGGGCAGGATGGCGCAGGGCGGCGCAGGGCGGCGCAGGGCGGCATCGGGCAAGACGGCATGGCTCTGTGTATGGGGTGGGCGCGTGCGCGGGGTAGCCCCGTGTGTGAAGGCCCCGGCACACCGCTGTCGGCTCCCAACACGCCGCCCCACTGGGCGCGAGAGATCCGCACAAAGCGCCCGGGGCCATGGCAGCGTATGGCGCGGCGTCCAATCTCACCAAGAGGCGCGTACACCGGAAGGTCAGGGTATGGGCTATGGACATCGGAAGCCCGCGCCGTGTTGGCCACAGGCAACGCCGACCCCGAGCCCCGGGCCGTTCCCCATGCCCCTTTCCAGCCACGTCCTCTCCTCCCTCGGCAGCATCCACCCCTAGCCCCCTCATCACCAGGGCTCCATCACTGCGCATTACGATAGTGGCCCTTCGTCGCCAGCTAGCAAGCGCGGCAGGGGCGGAAGGGGTGCCGCACCTGTCAGAGCGAAGAAGCCCACGCACGACAGAAAGCCCGCCAGGAACGCGTTGAATGGGAAAGTACCAACCAGCATCATGTATGCGAACTGCGAGGAGGCAAGGAGCGGGCTGTGCTTAGCACCTGCGCGCGGACACCTAGGCGAAGCGGCATGAGCTTACCTGCACTGCCGCAGTCGCGAGAGCGTAGACAAGGAACGCATCGATCACCTGGCGTACCGAGCACAAAGCCAAGTCTTAGTTCGCCGAGGCTGTTCCGCAGTGATCTGCCCTTATGTCGCCGCTTGTGTTGCGATAGCCCACCTTGACCCGCACGGGGCTCTTCTTGTACTCATCCGAAAACGCCTTAACTATCTCGCCGAGCATCTTTGCTGGCCCCGCGGAATGCGGGCGATGGACGCACTTGCTCAACGGCTTGCAGCGTGGCAGGTCGCGTGACGTTCAAGCAACTACTCAGTTCTGGACGTCGACAGCGTGCGCCCGTACGCTGCGTCCCCCTTGTCGTACCAAGACCGTGTGTGCATGAGCTTCGCCCGTGCTGGCCCCTAAGCGTGGGGAACGATCGACCATGACTCGACCACGCGGTACGTGGTCGCTACAGGTGGGAGCGGGGAAACAGCACTGGGCTTGAGGCGAGGAGCTGGGGCTAAGCAGGGGCTGGCAGGGGCGACGCCCATGCGACTCTGAGGGGGTGACCGTGACAACGCAGGGCGACTCACGGCGACGCCGGGCGACGCAGGGGTGCGTGACGCTCGCGGGTTGGTTAAGCGGCGCTGTAGGGAAGGTGGATGATGTAGCATGGGGCCGGCTC
>BDDC01000100.1:52358-68472 GCA_001662425.1 Chlamydomonas sphaeroides | reverse complement strand
GGGGGTGTGGGGGGGGGGGGGGGGTGCGGGGAAGCGCGGGGTGTGCAAAGGGAGGAAAGCAGGCAACCCTCGACGTCAAGCTTTGCGCTCGAATGCCGGCATAAACAGGCCTGGAACAAAGTTTCACCCCACGCATACAGCAGCACGCTGAACACGCTCTTCGCACGTCGGTCCACTTCCTCAGCATCGCGCCGGCCTCCTTCGCTGATCACAGCGCTTGTGCGTTACGCTTGTTGACCTTGTGCTACCAGGGACTGAGCCCTTCACACTTGCTTGTCGGCATCCTAGGCGCTCCGGCGCCGACGAGTAGGCACCATGAGCGGCTTGCAGACCCCTGCGGAGCTGGAAGAAAATTTGCGGCAGTACCGCGAGCAGCTGTCGCAAGTAGAGCAGCTGCTCATTCTGGGCGACTCTGAGGACATGCCTGGCCAGGACCTGCAGGACATGTACCAGAGCTTGGCAGAGGTAGGTGATAGCTGCTGTGCTTGCGGGGGCACTCCGCGGGGAGCGCCACAGCGTCCGCAGTCACAACCGAGCCTGACCCCCCTGGCATTCCATGGCATCCAGCACGCTCTCATCTCCTGGCCACCCAGGTCATCGCGCTCACCGAGGAGCTGCTGAAGGATGCGCTAGAGCAGCAGCGGATAGCGGCGGGCGCGGCAGGCAAGAACTCTGTTGTTGCCCACGCTGCCGACGGCGACGCCGCCTGCCCATGACCGCGACCCCCGCCGGACACGGCTCCTGTCCGTGCGGGTTGTGGGGTCTGGAGCGCTGCTCACCGCTGCATTCTTCCGGCAGATGGCGGTAGCGGTGCCGTTGCGCACGTCGCCGCGGTGCATGCTGCGAACCACGCGAGCGGTGCATGCTGCGAACCACGCGAGCGCCTGCGGAGCCTGCGTCTGCTGGCCAAGCGCGGCCCTGCCTCGACTGGCGTGTAAAGACAGCAGGGCTGACTCGGGGGTCATCACATGCAGCCACGCTTGCCACACAACGCAGGGCTCGGGTGCCAGGCCGGCCCTGTAGCGGCGGCCGGTGCAACCAGCTCAAGCCGGGCCGAACCCCGCATGCATAGCCGCACAGCGGTATCTGGCGGCCCATTCCCTGACCTGGCCCCGATGCTGCCTCGCACAGCCGCCCGACCGCTGAAAGCCCGCCCCGAAACTGCGCCTCCTCGACCCCACCCGCAGCCGCCGCGGACCCCGCAGCCGCCGCAGCAGCGGCGGCCGCCGCCGGCCCCGTGGCCAGCATAACCACGGCGCCGCAGCTGAGCCTGTCGGGCATTCTGCCGGCCTCGGTGGCGGACCAAATCCGCAAGGCGCAGGTGGGGCTAGTTCAACACCAGTTGCTCGCCTTTGTGCTGGTATGCACGTGTTGTGTCAGAGCGCGGGTGGCGCAGCTTGCGCCGCGCACGCCTGTGAGGGCGGCGGCAAGACGCGGCCGCGTGCCGCGTCTTGCGTGGTTGTCACGGCCTGCACCGGGGCAGGGGGCCTCCCTGGGCTGCACTGAATGCCACGGCAGGGCCTCCAGCGGGCAGCAGCAGCCCACGGCCCAGCAGGCGCTGGCTCACCGGCCCATGGCCCGGCAGGCGCCGGCACCGTGAGCGCTGCACCGTGAGCTCCACCGTGAGCCCACAGCCCCGCGCCTCCTACGGCGCAGCGGACTGGCGGAGCCTACCGGCGTAGGGCAGGCAGGGCGGGGCAGGGCCCCAGCCCGCGGCTAAACGCCACCGGCCATGGGCTGAGGCCGTGGCTGGGCTGGCCTGGCCTGGCGAGGCGCACGGCAGCTGCCTCGCGCCCTGGCTCAGCAGGGCGGCCCCAGCAGGCGGCGGCAGGGCCGCGCCCCTGCGGGCCGGGCCCCTGCCCGTGGCCGGGCGTGAGCAGCGCCCCCCAGGGGCCCCGGGGCGGTTGGGCACGGGTGCGAGCGCCTAGCAGCCTCCGCGCCGACCAGCCGGGCCCGCGCTGGCCCGCGCGGTGCGGTGCGGTGCTCGGGTGTACGAGCTGCCCACGCCTGCGCCCTGCTTCCATGCCATGGTCAGGGCAGCCGCGACGACCCTGCCCCAGGGCCGCAGCACTTGGCCCTGCCGCGCCCCCCACGCCGCGCCATGCAGCCACTTGGGTTTGTGGAGCAGTTGCGAGGCTGGCACACCTGCCCCTGGCCCGCGGCCTCTGGCCTCCGGCCCCGACCCCAAAATCCCTGGTCCCTGGCCACGCGCTGTGTGTGGTGCTCCCCCGCGTGACGCCTTCTGGATCTGTCCCTGCGCCCTGGCGGCCCGGCCGCGTTCCGGGTCGGGAGCGACGCGGAGCCTGAGGAGAGGCCAGTCGGGGCCTCAAATCGACGATAGCCTCATCACGCTGACACGCTGACCTCTCCCCGGTCCCACACCGTTCTCCACTTTATCCCGCGGGGCCCGGCCCCAGCGCGTGCGCCTCCCCTCTCGGGCGGGAGGACTACCGCTTTGCGCCCGGGCTTACGCTCGTAGATTGTTTACCAGCTCGTTGCTCCCATGGTACTCGCCCCTCACCTGCCCACGGGTCCGTGCAGCCCTCACATACTAGGCCCAGCAGCAGTTGCCCTCTGGCTGCCTTGGCTGCCGTGCCGCCCCCTCACGCCAACCCCTCCGCCGCGTCTCTCGTACCACGCCCTCCCCTGCCGCAGGTCCGCTGCCAGCGCGCGCTCACCATCCCAACGCCGCACACCCCTCCGCCCTCCCCTGCCGCAGGTCCGCGCCGCGCTCACGGGCCAGGCGCCCGCGCAGTGGGCCATTGGCGCGCAGTGCCAGGTGGGCCGGTGGGGCGATCCAGCTTTACGTGTAGGGCGCACGGGGGCGCTGCAGGATCTGGGCGCCAGGGGCCGTGCGGCAACGTCGCAGTGGGCTGTGAGCCTGGGCGGGCGTGGGGGCGGGGTTGGGGCGGCCGCATGAGTCGGGACCGAATGATGTCGGGGTCCGATCACGCGGGGCAGCGGGCAGGGGCTGGCGCCAAGGATGGATGGGGCCGCTGGGAACGGCTCGGACGTGCACAAGAGCTTGTTACAGGTGTGGAGGGTAGCCGAAAAGGGCCGAAGTGGGCGTCGGCTCGTGCGTGGGCCTGCTGTGACGCCCCGCGGAGAGGTGCGCTGATGCGTGTGTGCCCGCCTTGCCTCTTCCCTCTTCCCTCTTCCCTCTTCCCTCGCCCACTCCCCCTCGCCAGGCCGTCTACTCAGCGGACGGCGAGTACTATGACGCCAACGTGGAGGCCATCTCGGAGGCGGGCAACTTCATAGTGGTGTTCGAGGGCTACGGCAACAAAGAGGAGGTGTGCGCATGTGTACGTGTACATCCATGTTGAAGGAGAGTAAGATTTAACACGCCACACGTTTTTAGGGCGTGGTGACGCGTCGATCGTGCGTGAGAGGCAAGAAGGGATGTGTATGTGTGTTGTGGTGTGCGGTGGGTAGGTGTATTAACAGGCTGCGGCAAGAGCTAGGTGGGCTTGCACAGCACGCCTGCGGCGAACCGGTCTGGAGGCGCGGAGCCCGACCGCTGCGGCCTCGACCGTCGCATGGCACAGGGGCGTCGTGCGCTGCACAATCAAGAACGTGTCCATCACGTGTGCGTCACCTTGTCACACGTGCGACGCGGGCGCGCTCCTCGCCCGCCCGCCTCCTCCCGCCTGTCTCAGGTGGGGCTCACGGGCATTCGGCCGCGGCCCACCGCGGAGGAGGGCTACAAGGGCGTGGCCGCGCCCAAGCGCAAGCGCGTCGAGGAGGAGCCCGTGGTGACCGAGATTCCCAAGGTGCACTGCACGCGTCGCGTCGTAGGATACTTACGCACCTGTAATGTGCTTAACGTGTCAGTCGACGCAACCTCATACGGCATGCATACATGTACAGATACCGGTATGTAGGGTCTTACCTCTAGACGTGCACATGTTGACCAGCCTCGCGCTGTGTGTCTGGGCCTGTTTGCAGTGGCTGGCCATCAAGGAGGGCGACGATGAGAAGACCAAGGCGCGCAAGAAGAAGCTCATCAAGAGCTTCAAGAGCAAGATCCGGTTCCAGGTGCCTTACTGGGTTGCTACACCGGCATATGCGTTCGTGTGATTACATGGCATGCCACGGGACCGCCACACATCCGCACATACCAAGGTCCAATCAGGTCCTGGCACCGCGTGTTACCTCATCCTGGCATCGCGTTGTTGTCGTATCAACAGCCCACACCCTGTCCTCCCGCAGAACATGGACCTGGCCCAGAAGCAGAAGCAGGACAGCTGGCAGCACTTCCTCAAGGGCAAGGGCAGCAAGAAGAAGACCGGCTTTCTCACGGGTATGCGCTGCGCGCATGCAGTAACAAGCAGTGCAATTATATCTTGATATGCATGCAGCACACCGTTGAAACCATACTGCGTCATGCGGCCTTGCCGGTACATGGCAATGGGGGGCAGCGAGAAGAAGGCCGACGTTGTCACGGCTCGGGGGCCGAGGGCAATAATGCTGAAGGCACGCAGACCTCCCTAACGCACATGCGAGAATATGACCGCCCCCTTCCCCTCCTCTGCCCTGGCCTGCCCTCCCGCCGCTAGGCTCCATCAAGAAGGAGTCCATCTTCTCGGTGCCCGAGGGCATCAACGCCAAGGTGGGGGCCTGGGGCTGAACGTACCGGTACCATGATCTGCATAACGTCTCAAATTCAGATGTTGATTCGACATTCGTGTCCTCTGTGCCTCGATGCCAAGGGAACCACCGCCTATGCATTTGCCAAAGTGCTTAAACCCGGCTTGCACATCCCGCGCAGGTGGGCGTTGTGAACAGCGGCAAGGGCATGACCAACTACAGCCAAAAGAAGCGGCACGAGTTCGACGAGGCAGACGACGACTAGTGACCGTGCTGTACCCGGACGGACCGTCCGCAAGAGAGCAGAGGTGGGTGCGCGTTCGAGGCGGGCGGCGGTGTTGCTGGCGCATGGCGGCGGCAGCACTGCAAGCAGCGTACCTAACTGGAAGAGCCGTGACGTTGGGCGGCGGCTGGGAGCAGGCGGAGGCGGACGCTGAGCAGCTTTGCGGCAACGCAGGGGCAGGCAGGCCGGGCTACGGGCAGCCAGGCAGCCGGCGGCCGGGCCGCGGGCGGCCGGGTAGGCGTGAGTGCGCGCAGGCTCTCGGGCGAGGGGTACAGCCTGGTTGCGATGCGACGGTCCAAGGAAGGGTGAGGACCGGGCGCGAGCAGCCAGGGGGGTAGCGCGTATGGGCGGCGATTGGCGGCGACCTGCTGGCGCGGGCGCGGAGGCGGCCAAGGCCCGGGCGGCCACAGCCCGCATCGAGCCTCAGGCGGGACTGATGCGGAGGGGCCGCGCAGCGGCTGGCCCGTTGATGCCGTGCTGCGAACTGCGTTTCTTTGGACACCGGCGGTCCGGCCCAGGGGCGGCTGGCGCTGGCGTCCAGGTGCGTGGCTGTGCTGGGGCGGCGGCGGTTGAGGCCCGGCCCGGCATTGAGCGTCGTTGTTGGGTGGGTGAGGGCCGCGGCTCATGGCGGCAGCAGGCGGGCCTTCTACTGTAACACCAGCCAGGCGGGCGCGCGTGGCCGCAGCGCGCAGCCAGGCTGCGTGTAAGAGGCCGGGGCCGCCGCGCTCTCGCGCAGCGAGGTGGCGATGGCGGTCGTCGGCCGCGGGACTTGCGCGGGTGCGGGAAGGTGGCGGCGAGGCCGGCATTCCAGGGTCTGCCGGGGCGGTTGGGTGAGGACAAGGACCCAGGCAAGGACCCAGGCACCCAGCTCGCACACCAGCTGGACGTTAAACATATGGCTTGTAAGGAGTATCGATGCGACTGCAAGCAACGGCAACGCCGGTCTAGCAGGGCGCGTACCTGTGTGACCGCGATGCAGCTGAGCAGCTCGGCGCAGTGCCAATGCGGTCAGCGCGGGGGGCAGTGGCATGCACCAGGATTCCACGAGGCACGAACAGCCACTGCTGACTGGAGTGGCGCATCTGGCACAGAGCAGGTGACGCAGTGGTGGTGAAGAGGACCCGTCGTGGAGGCAGGTCCAGAGGCGAGGCCAGAAAGCCGATTGAGGCCTCCTGGGGCAGATGGCCTCCTGCGCCGATATGGCCCTGTCCCGGGACATGGTCGCATGGCTAGCGCCGGCGTAGGGTTGTGGCGAGTTGCAACCGTTTAATTAACATTTTGTTCATTGTGAGTCTGGGCTTGTTCAATCATTGTCACGGAGGAAAATGGCATGCGTCGCGTTGCGTCGTACGCGTTTTGCAGAACCAACTGCCCGGTTTACGTTGTTAAACGCACCTAGCCTCGACGCGAGGCACAAACATGTGTAATGATGCCAGATAAAATAGATGTAGTCAGCATATTTTAGCGCAGCAATCTGGCAACAATTTTCATATTAATGTAGGCAAGATTTCAACGGGTGAGCTGCTTTCACTTGGCAGCCCTCGTCACACATGTCGTCAAACTGGCAAGTTTGAGCGTTGCGATAGCGCGCTGCGCGCGGTTGCTTGGGCTCCGGCGCACAAGGGAATAGTGAAACTTAGCGACAGCGCTAAGTTGCCTGACGATTGAAACAACATGTATGAAGTCCTTGCTGGCTCTGCTTCTCTGCGCAGGGTTTGGAGCCACGGCTGGCAACAGGAGCGGTCTCCCCTGGCTGGCAATGACCTGTAACTTGTCAACAGCGCTTTGCGGAGCCTGATGCCGCTGCATACCAGGCCAAGGTAACGACCATTGAAGCCATGGCCTCGGAGCTGAGAGTCGCAGCAAAGTCGCCACCGCTGCTGGATGTCACGGATGGCGAGAACTTCCCTGCAGCGGTCTTCCCGGCAACGTCGACCGAGTCGCGGTCAAGCAATCGGATTCACAGCGAACCTCAGAAGCGCCATCTGGCCTTCTTTGACGAGCTGCTCCGGACGCGCGACCGTGCGGCGGGTCGGTCACTGGACACGGCCGCAGTTCGCGCGCAGGACACGAGCCGTACCAGCCCTCCAAGCGTTCACGCGGGCGCCGTATCTTGTCCATCCAGCAAGATACAGGCGATCAGCACCTTGTTTCCAGATGCCTGGCACGGCGACGGTCATATAGCTGGCGAGAAACCCCGGACACAATCCGCCACCACGAGCAGCGGCAACAGCAGTAGCTGCAAAACTAATGAAGCGCCACAGCCCTCGGCCGCGGTCGACGCTCGCCTGCCGCGCGTCGAGGACTGGATGGCCTATGTCGCCGCTGCCGTCGGCGTCCATTGCCCCGACTCGCTATCGCTCGCTCGCAGCACCTGGCGCCGAGTGCAGCCTTTAACGAGAGCCATTCTATCGATGAGGATTGAAGCAGGCGTCGGGGCAGCTGACGGCCCGCCTGCGCCTGCGCCGACACTGTTCCAAGTCTATCGCCAGCAACGCTTAGCCGCAGCAGCAGCGACAGCGGCGGAGCCGCAGCCGCCAGCTTATCCACCAGCCGAGGCGTCGGGACCGCCGCCGTCGGACGTGGCGGCGGCGGCGGTGCCACCAGCTCAGCCTCCGGCCGCGGCGGCGGCGGCTCCGCCGCCACCAGACGTCGCGGCGACGCAGCCCACACGCGTCGATCCGGGCGCCTGGCGGAGCTTTGCCGCTGCGTGCCTCCGTCTGGCGATAGAGCAGCATGTGGACAAGGCAGCGCTGCCACCAGCGTGGTTGCTGGCGGCGGCGGCGGGCGTGCCGGCGGCGGCCCTGGCGGCGGCGGAGGTATGCGTGCTCCGTTGGTGCGGCGGCCGCCTGCTCCGGGGCGTAGCGGTGCCCTCGAACAGCGGCAGCAGCATGGAGGCGCATGGGCCTGTACGGCTGCAGGCCGGTACGGCGGCTGGTACGGCGGCAGGCCAGGAGCCACCGGGAAGGGAGCGCGGCGGCGGCGGGGCCCCCGAGCGCGGTGAGCCAGAGTGGGGCGAAGTCGCGATGCCGCAGCCCTCGTATCTTAGTCGATGAAATCCATCGAATTGCATTGCCGACGCATCGACAATGCAACCCAAGATACGGCGCGGGCTGCATGCTGCTCGTCCCTGCACGGGTGGCGGAGCGGACCAGCGCGGGAGTTGGGCCACTTGGGGACGCCGGCAGCCCGCCGGGGCCCTGCTCCTGTGGTCGCGGGTTGTGCGGCTGCATGCGTGGGTATGTGTGGCCGGTCGACCCATGTGCCCGACGTGTGTGTTCACAAATAGGTAACATATAGTAAGCACGAGGTGCACGACCCGCGCGTGTGTGTGTACGTCGTCGGGTTGCCGGCCGTCCCGCCGCGCCCAGGCTAGGCCATGCGGACGCCAAGGCCTGGGTCTGGGCCCAGATGGCGAGCAGCGACCTATTATCGAGCGGGAAAAGCAGGCAGCCGCCAGACGTGCAGGCGGCTCCGGGCCGCGCACCCCTAGTATGAACGAATGAGGGAGCCGCTACCGGTGCTGTTTATTTTGGAGGCGAGTGAGGAGGGGTTGGAGGAGCTTGGCTGGGCGCGCTGGCGGCGCGAGGGCGCACGCGCTTGATACCGGTACGAAGTCGCGCAAGGGGAGCCGCTGGCGAGCAGCCTCAAGTGGGCCACTAGCGGACGTACCGGTGTGTAGGAGGCTGCGCTGCTGGAGGTGCAATTGCAGGAGGCGTGCATTAGCACATTGCGGGCGCTTGGGCCTGGGGGCACGGGTCCCGGCAGCGTGCCGGCGTACGCCAGGCCGACGCCCCAGGGCATGGAAGGCAGGGTGGCGCGAGGACTCGCTCACGGCGGTGTGGTGAGTATGAGCTGTGTGCGCGAATGCGCGTGCGTGCGCGCGTGCTACTGTGCGATAGCAGGCAGGGCAAAGGATGTTTGTTTGCGTGCATGTGGGTGTGCTGGCATTGCCATCGTTGTTTCATGAGTTGACGCGATAGCTCCGCGGTCGGAGCAGGGGTCGGGTGTCGCGCGTGTACTGCCGCCCCGCCCATGATACAACGTACGGCGTGTTCAGCATTGGACCGAGAGTTGAGCCCAGCGGCGGCAGCTCTCCTTGGATAACGTCCTAGTGAAATTGCATGGCAGCCTTCGTTCGCGTTTCTCGTTTTTCGTGCGTCGGCGCGGCGTTTCATGTGCGAGTCGCGCTCGTACCCTAGCTGAGCGTGCCGCAGGGATGGCCCCTGACGTGTTGTGCCATGCGCGCACGGGGACTGAGTCTTCCGAAGGGCTCTTGCGTCGATGCAGGCATCTGGCCATGCGCGATGGTGGGTGGTCGCCCGCCAAGCCTGATGATGGTGGGCACGGCAGCGCGACCAATGCCCGCGCGGCGCCTGCGGGCTCGTGCGTTGCGCCTGGCCCCTGCCTAGGGAGCGGGGTGCGGCCAGCCTCTGTGTGAGGCAGGGCCACCGACTCATCACACCGACGACGCGGCAGCGGGGGACGGATGCGCGTATGTGCACCGCGAGCGTGTGCGGCGGAGCGAGGAGCGCTGCGCCACGGGGCGCCGAGCAGGGGCGGGCGGGCGGGCGGCTGGCTGGCTGGTTGCGCGGTGCGCGAGCTCAGGACAACACGCGGGGGCAGGACGACCATGCATGAGGGAGTCCATGAGCCCCACGGGGAACTATCGGCTGCCGCGGTGGTAGAGGGGCGGTCCCCTGAGGAAGGCGCGTGTTGACCTACCTGGGGAGAGGCGCAGCAATCAAAGGTTGTTAAAAACAGACGAAGTCACGTCAAGAACCTGTACCTGCAATCCTGCGAACCCGGCATTTCACCCATAGCTGCTGCGACGGGGGGCCAAGCAGGTGAACAGGCATGCAGGGGGGAGTAAAGCAGCGGCACGCAGCAACCGGCCAGCTCACCTGGTGGCGTGTTATGCCAGAATCCAATTTACTGCAACTAGCGCCTATCAGCCTGCGCCAGACTTCGGAATGGTAATCGCGTAGCAAGGAGAGTTGTGCCGACGGGACGGCGTAACCTAGTCTAGCTAGGGAAGTCTATCCCGCGCCAGTGGCAGTGTGAAGAGTACCTGCGAGGGGCGGGTGCAGAAAAAAGGGGGGACGCCGGGGGCGGGCGGACGCCGTGGAAAGGTTGGCACCTGGGAAGAGCGGGCGGGGGCGCGATGGAGGTGGAGGGTGGTGGAAGTCGTTAGATAGGGCTATTTATGCCCATCAGTCACACGCTCGTGCCAGCATAGCCAATCCGGAACTCAGCGCGTCCCTGCACGGTAGGTGGCACCAGGCACGGCAGGCCAGGCCAGCATGTCGGTGGGCGGGGGCAGGGGCACGTGAGGCAGGGGACTGCAGCGAGAGGCGATCGATAGTAGCGTGTGTATGCTGAGACACAAAGAACGCATGCCTTGAAACAAGCTCTGCACATTGCTCAGGTCTGCTGCCAGCAGGTAACCCACGGCACGTCCGCGCAATACGCTGTGTTGACTACACAGCAACGGTCCTACCAACAAATGACTCCGCGTATCGGTGTTAGCAACGCTCAATTGCAGTAGTGCAAGTTCCGTAGTACTTGATAAATCGTAACGCAGCTGCGGCACTGGACAGACAAACAATACGTACGTAGTTGAGCTGGCGGGCTGCGCTGGCATGCACTGGCAGGCAGCAGGGTGCACATCGTCCGCAAGTAGGGCGGTGTCCGAATGCATGGGCGCTGCGGCAGATGGGGCGCGGCGGTGGGGGCAGATGGGGCGTGGCGTCTGGCATCCGTACGGTCAGGAGGAGCTTCTTGCGTACGGCAGGGGCCGGGCACTGGCGGGTGCGTGCCAATGACGCACGGCATGTATGATTGACGGGAATGGCCGCGACGCGCCCGAAGCGTCGTTTGTTGCAGAAACGTCATGCTTGAGTGATCAGGAGCAAGGGGTCAGAGCGAGCGTCGGTGTATGCGCAAAGCAGACGCCGTGAAGAGTAGGGTGTGGGACGAAGGCCTGGTGGTCTGGGACCTGTCGCCAGGGAAGCCCGCGAAAGTGCTGAATGCCCACGGTGAGCAGGCCCCGGCCTGCTGCCGGGAAACCTGGCCTGCCGGCGTGCCGGGCCGCCCTGCCTGGCTTGTCATCTATCACTGTTCTTGAACTCCTGCCCAAGAAATCCTGACCTTAATTCCCGCTCTTGCACTCCTGCCCATGCATGTATGTGTGGGGGGCCCGTGGCTCAGCGTGGCTGGGACGAGAACGGCGTGCTTCAGCGCCAACAGGAAGTGCCATGGCGAGTAAGCGAGCCAACCGAATCACAAGGACTGGGAATTGCGTTTATGCTTGGTCTTTCTTTCCTTCGAGGGTGGCACGTGGTGGCACGTCACAGGGTGGCTTCTCATTGTATCATTCTATGAAACCCTTCGGGGATGAGAGCGGGCCTCGCCAGGGTTTCGCCGGCTTCCGACGGCGCCGACGATGCCGCAGGTAGCTAGGCACCGTGCAACATTTCGTCTCAAGTGCTCATGGGCTCTTAGAACTAGTCGGCAATTGCATATGTAGTTGTATGCAGCTTCGTACAGCAGCGAACGCGGTGTGAGCAGTGCTTCATGACGCACCCTGACAAAGACGCAATCGAGTCACAGCCTTTCCGCTCGGAGGGCATAACCTCCCAGCCTGGCGATAAGTAATTGGATATTACATCGACTTGCATCTCTTCAGGACAAATCTCGTCCACTCTAGCGTCTAGGAGTAACTTCAGCGTTCAGGCTGCCCACCTCCCGCGCAAGGGGCCTTCCACCTCATCGTCCTGCGCTACAGGCCCTTCCCAGCTGCTGCAACGCTGCTGGTCGTCCAGGCGAAAGTTGCGGCTCTTGCGAAACCTTGAACCTTTCTTCTACGTCGTGGCCACAATACCCGCTGGCTAGAGACTCCCATCGCTACAAGTAAGCTCTTTGCCGGCGGGCTCGTGTGGGCTTGCTTGGTAACCAATGCCTAGAATCGACGTCAGTTGCCGACAGCAACTGACTCGTATGCATGTTCGTGCTAAATATCAAGCGTCCTGATAATTTGCCTGTGCAGACCAACGCAGGGCGGCGAGGACTGCAATTGGTTTGGACCAGCGGCGCGTGTTCGCGCTTCCCCCGCAAACAACTCAATCTCTGGCGCCCAATTTACAACTCATCTACCGCACCATGCAGCCGGGTGTTTCTTTGGGTTCGAGCCCGTTTGTTACGGATGCGGCGGCCGCATCAACCTTGCAAAGCTGGACGGCGTCACGGTCGAGCAGCGAGCGCCCCGCTGTCGCCGGCCACAAACGACGGGAATGCTTTGGGGAACTTCTTCGCAACTCGCGAGCAACTCCCCACGCCGCCAAGCGACAGGCGCTCAGCAGTTCGGCCCCGTGCGCTTCGAGCTCGTCGACGGCTGCGCACGCCTCGTCCCGCGTCAGCAGCCCGAGCACTTGCATGATGCATACATGCAGCAACAGCAGCGCATCCCGCCCCTCGCCGCAAGAGCCGGCCACTTCCGACGCCGGCAATTGCTCCGTGGAGCGATGGATTGCCACGCTCGGCAGCAGCTGCACTTCACTGCAGTGCGCCAAGACGATAGAGCTCGCACTCGCCACTTGGCGCCGCATCGAGGGCTATGTGCGCGTCATGCTATCGATGCGCGTTGAGGCCGACAGCGGCCTGCCCGGCGGAGGTGCACGCTCAAGCGGCGCATGCCACGGCGCGACGATTGACGGCCAGTCGTCGGCGCCGACACCAGCGCACGCCGGGAACCTGTCAGACCAGCACCGGCGGCGGCAGCGCGAGGTCTGCAAAGCACCGCCGCCGCCGTTGCCACAGCACAACGCCGCGGCGGCGACACAGGGCCGTCGTGTCGACCCCGGCGCGTGGCGGGGCTTCGCGGCGGCGTGCCTCTGGCTGGCGATGAAACTTCGGGAGGCCAAGGCAGCGGTGCCGCCAGGCCGGATCCTGGCGGCGGCGGCGGGCGTGACGGCGGCAGCCCTGGCGGCGGCTGAGCTGTGCGTACTGCGATGGTGCGAGTTCTGCCTGCCCACGATTACGGCGTCACCGGCGCCACACGGGCACGGCAGCGGTGCGGCGGCGCCCGAGCCCGTCACGCATTCAGGCGGCGGCAGCAGTACGGCGGCGTACGACCGGACTAGTACGGCGGGACAGCGGCAGCCACTGGCGGGGCGCGTCAGCCGCGCGGCGGAGGCCTGCTGAACGTTGCCCCACGAACGGGGGCCGCCGTGCGTACGACGCCCCTGCCATCAGCTGGCGGTGCAGGGTTGACAACTCCTGGACGCCGTAGCGTGTCGGTCTGTGGTTCCAAGAGCCGGCTGACGCCATGCTGCGGCGACATGTGCGCCATGCGTGGCCTGTATGTGCGCCGGTGGGTTACAATGAACGTGAGTCAGCGGAAGCAGCCTAGGCGGATTCGCGCCCGGCGCCAGCACCCAGCGCGGCGGGCGCCGGCTTGGCAAGACAATGTTCTTCGCACTCTGGTGCCGGACGCCGTGCTTGGTGCTTGCGCGTTTCTTGTTTTGTGTCAAGACCGTTGCAGCCGGCCAGTTGACGGTTGGCAATTGGCAGTTGGCAGCTGGTGCGGCTGGCAGGGGCCGATGCAAGGGCTGGTGTCGGTCTGCTCGACCCACCGGCGCTCGAGGCGAGTGAAGTAGCGATTAATCTACGATCGGCTGGGATCGTTGGATTGTAGAGCACGCGCCTGGTTGCGAAGTTCTGCACCTTGCCTGCAACAGGGCCACGAGAGCACTGATCGCGTCGTGGCGCGCGCGTGTGCTCGTGCCCTGATGAGCGGCACCGTGGGGGCCACGAAGCAATGCACCCCTGACGTTGCTGCGCAGGAGGGCCGCGAGGGACGGCGAGCGCTTGACCCCGCAGTGGGCCCTTGCCTCGGCAGTGCCCAGCTCCTGTACTTCAGTCGGTAGCGTTGATCAAGTATGTCGAGTTGGGTTGCCGACATATTGATAATTCACACCCTAGTTAACAACATCGGCAGGTCTTGCATGGGGCCGCACTCGCGGCTGCTGTCCTTGTAGCCAGTGGTGTGGGACTGCACGGGCACTGGAAGGAGTGTCGTATTGTGTCGTGGCATGCGCTCCACATTGATCGTACTGTATCACATTGCATGAGTACTGCTCGCTGGGGTCACGCCGATGGGTGGCACAGGGCAAGGGATGCAAGCAGTGATGAGGGACGACACGGTGCCGCTCTAGGGGCCTACGCCCCCCTAGTCGATGCGCAGCGGGGGCTACCGGCATGCCCAATAAGATAAGAGGGGAGCCATCGCGTCGGCCTGTGCTTTTGTGCTCTTTACGTCCCCTTGAACATGTTGAGGTGTGTTCAACTTTTAGGGCCGGAATAGTACCAGTGTGTGTGTGTGTGTGTGTCAGTTGGGTTGGCAGTTGGCAGTTGTGTGGGGCACAAGGACCCGCAGGCTACAAGAGGATTGGATGTCGCGGTGGCTACTGCAGGCAGGCGACGGCCCCTAGCGTAAAGGGGGAGGAGGGTCCCAGGACGCCGGCAGGCACCCCTGCCCTGGGCGCCGATGGCGGGGGCCTTGGAGCGACATGCGTTGTACTGATGCTGAGATGCGCATCTGGCCATCTGCCGGGGCACTGTTGTAGGTGTGCCGTATGCTGAGGGCTGTCGGACAGAGAACTTGCTGAGGCAGGATGTACTTGAGCAGCACAGCTGATGCCGGTGGTCCTGCCTCAGGTTGGTTGGAGGCATCCGGGCCTCCAGGGCCTGCTAAGATCATATCGGGTCGTAGAAACGGCCTGTGCGTCATCACGGGCGGTCTTTGGATTAGGCTTACATTGGTTATGCCTCGCGGCAATGGCCGCGTGCTTCGATAGGCTCCTTCCGGCCACCCACCCGCCCCCTGCCACGACCACGGCTGAGCATGAGCAGCGCTCCGCCCTCCTCTTCCAAATCCCGACACACACACGTCTTCAGCGCAGCACCAGCGACAGCCGACGGCCCCAGCCATGGAGCCTGCGTCCTGCAAGCACTTTGCTGGGACGGCACGCCGCAGCCCGCCGGGCGAAGCTCACAGGCTCGCCACCCGGCGAATGCACGCAACCGTGTGCAGCTCGCTCCCGACCTGCCATAACTTCTCACCTGGCGTATAGCTCACACAGCTTCTCATAGCCCACAAAACTAGGCAGCTCACGCGCACGCTGGGCACGGACGCAGCTGACGAGGTTATGTGCACCAGGCCACGTAGCGCAGGCGCCGAGTGCAGCTCGCCGCAGGCGCTGGCTGCGCACTGTTCAGCCAGCTTGGGGTGCGTTCCGCGCCATGCGACATGCAGTTTGTAGAGAGCGCGCGCGCACGCACGCACAGAACAGGCAGACGTAAGAGTTCGGCCGATAGCCCATGCACGAGGCACCCTACACCCATCACCCACGCAGCCGATCAGAGTACCACAGGCCAAGAGCCGCAAGCCCGCACCGACCGGTTAGCACCGAGCAACCCACCACCAGGCCCCATAATGAGTGCACGGCGGTACTTGGTGCCCCAGAGGGGCCGGCCATTCACGAGCGCCGCAGTACATCACGGCTCCGACTAAGAACCGATATACCGGCACTCGAAACATTCCGACAGACGAAACCGCCCGACAGACGAAACCGCCCGACAGACGAAACCGCCCGACAGACGATAGATAGAGCCCGCACGCAACCGCCAGCTGCTCCGCCGGCTGCAACGGCTCGACGCGCGTACGCATCAGCCAGCTGCTGCTAACGCGGCTGCGCACGCCACGCCGTGCCACGCCGCGGGCGACAAACCCGGAGTCATTCTCAGACCCCGGCACGCCAGACACACCCACACACTCACACGGCCGCAGCCGTGCATGCTGCGAGGCCGGCCGCCGCGAGAGCAGCGGCGGCTGGGGCTCGTCGGGGCGGGCTCCTCGCGCAGCGCCAAGCCTCTGCCGCAGCGGTGCTGCCCCTTGCCCAATCACCATGCCCACGTGCACCCATGCTCCGCCCTGCAAGCTCCAGCCCAGTCCAAGCCCTGCACAAGCCCTGCCCGCTGCACGCCGCCACACAAGGCCGGCGCCGCAAGGCATCGCTGTCGCTGCCGCCGCGCCGCCGTCGACAGGCCGGCGGCGGCGGGGCCCAAGGCGCCGGCGGCCGGCCGGCGGCCAAAGCCCCTCAGTCCTGTGGCAGAAAAGCCGAAGGCGCCAGGTCCCGCGGGCCGGCCGGCAGGATGGCCCGGCCTGCTGTTTGGCCCTTG
>BDDC01000100.1:36325-51968 GCA_001662425.1 Chlamydomonas sphaeroides | reverse complement strand
CCTGGGCGCGTGGTAGTCCAGGCCGGCCCAGGCCCGCCCAGGCCACGCGCCCAGGCCCGCGCCGCCCCTGCCGCCACGCCGCCGCCGGGACTCGCCTGCGCAATGACGACGACGGCGGTGGCCGCTGGGCTTTGCAGCCCAGCCGCCAGCGCAGCCCCCGTGTCACGGCCACGCGCCTCCGCCGTGGCTCGCCAGCCTGCCGGCAGGCCAGCCCGGCCCTCAGCCCGGCCCGGCCCAAGCCCCTCCGTGCCGGTGCCAGTGCCTGGGCCCTGGCGCAGCGGCCAGCGCCGAGCAGCCCAGCCCGGTGCGCCTGCTGCCGCAGTGCGGCGCGCTGGCGCCGGCGCAGTGGCGGGCGGGGCGCTGGCGCCTAAGAGGCCGCGGTGGCGGCGGCGGGCAGCCCCCCCGAGGGCCTCCGGATGTCGAATTGGCTGTCTTCGCGCACCGGCTCCAGCCCGACCTGGGGTTGGATGGGTTGCGGCGTACGAGCTTGGTCCAACTCATGGCAAGCTAAGCTTTGTTGCAATGCCTAGCGGTGAGATGACGTGGGTTGCTCGGCGTGCCGGTGCTACCCGAGACAGAGAACGCCGCTGTGTCCATTCTGTGTGCTGAGGGTGTACACAATCCCGTCAACTCCAAGTCCTCGAGCGGCAGGCGTCACAGATAAATTGTGAGATGTGGTACTCACGTTGTGAATGATCGACTTGATGACGACTTTTGTCTTGAGCGCCTGCGGATGGCCGAGCGAGCAAGGAAAATTGCACATCTTCGTCAAATACCGTGTACTACGACAAGCAAATCAAATCTTCGCTGTCCATCATAGCCTAGGTAAAGGCCCAGCACTTGCAGGGCATAGGCAATTGAGACGCACCTCGTGCGCCGTCTTAAGCACGTCCAGGTCGGCGTTACGCATCATGGCGCAAAACTCCTCATAGTCGATCCGCCCGTCGCCGTTCGCGTCGACCTGCATGCACCGCATCGCAGCAAACGTTAGATCCGAGCAAATACAAGAACTGAGCGTACGACATGTGTAAACCCTCAGCGGCAGCGATTGGCAAAGCGCGCTGCGGCCGGCAGGGTCAGGCGCCACCTGCCGCGCCTGACCGGGGCCGAGTACCGCGGAAGGCCATGCATACATCCGAAAGCAAAGCCGCGGATGTAATGTTGTATTATGTTTCAAGATCAGTTCGCACGTACCGTTGCCAGGATGTTGTCCACGTTGACCTCGCCGTCAATGTCCTTCATAGCGTCCACCAGCTCCTCGCGCGTGATGAAGCCCGACTTGTCTGGGAGGCGGAAGGAAGGGGGGAGTGGGAGGGGGACAGGGAGGGGAGAAGCGTGTGTGTATATGTGTGTGAGGGAGGCAGCGGTACCTCTCCCCTGCTGTGGTACCTCATGGCCCAGCCAGCCTGCTGCGAAGGCCTCGACCAGGTGTTTCGTTGCGTCTGAGCTCCGTTTTGCAATCGATGTGTGCTGTGTAAACTGTGCTGATATCTGCGCTGTCGATCGTGCACGCACCCTTGTCAAAGTGCTCGAAGGCGGCGATCATGTTCTCCTCGCGGCTAAGCTTGTTGAGGTGCATGGTGGAGGCCAGGAACTCCTCGTAGTCGATCTTAGAGTTGCCGTCCAGATCAATGTCGTTGAGGATGCGCTGTACCTGCGGAGCGCAGTACGGCATAGGCATGGATGTCACATTGCAGACATGAAGTACTACTTCCTGTGCGCAAACAACGTTTGCAAGTGCAATTCATGTGCACAGCCGCTTGCCGCCGCACCTCGCTCAAGGCAATCTCGGCGCCCTTGCGCCTGAGCCCCTCTCGCAGCTCGTCGACCGTGATGGTGCCGGAGTTGTCCTCGTCCATCTCCACAAACATCTCGCGCATACCCGCCAGCTCCATGGGTGGCAGCGAGCGAGCAATGACCTTGAGCGCCTCACGCTTGAGCATGTTCATCTAGGTGGGGACGGGGTCAAGGGGAAGGAGCGGCAGGCCTCGATCTCTTCGCGCTGACATTGCAACAACCACGTGAAAGTACATGTATATATCTGTAGAGAAACTTTATATCCGACATGTTATGTTGTGTTATGTTTGCAGTGTACGCAAGGAGGGACGCACCTTTGTGAACTGCCGCATGCGCACCAGGATCTCCGGCACAAATGCCTCGTCCGACACCACCCCGTTCTCGCGCATCCAGGGATGCGACAGAACCTGGAGGCAATGGACCAGCGGCCCGCAGGGACCGGAGGGCAGGGGCCGGGTCAAGTGGTGTGGCCAGCTTACCGGTCACGTACAGCCAGCCGCTTTGGGGCCAGGGCGGGACAGCGGCCCGCGGCTCTGCATGACTGATGCGTACGGCACGGTGCCGTACACGCACACGCACCCCGTCCGCGGTGAGCCGCTTGCGCGGGTCGCGCGCCAGCATGCGGCGCACGCAGTCCTTGGCGTCCGGTGAGATGCGCGGCCAGGGGTCGGACTTGAGGTCCAGCGGCGCCGACAAGATATTTTTAAAGATGGCCTGGTGCGGAAGGGCAAAGCGGGGTAGCAGCAGCGCCAATACGTCGCTCCACCACCAAAAGTCGCGTTACAATCAGAGTGTCGCGAAGGTGTATCGCTGCTCGCAAGCCGCACAGCGCCACATGTCGCCGCCGCTGGTTAGGTCACCTATGTGTTGACACAGCTGTGACGCATTCCTACAGCTGCGCGATGCTATTGAGGGGGCGGTTGCTTGCCGCCGATCGCACCTGCGTGCTGTCGCCGTGGAAGGGCGGCCAGCCGCAGAGCAGGATGTAGAGGATGACGCCGCAGGACCAGATGTCGGCCTCCTTGCCATAGGCGCGCTTCAGCACCTCGGGAGCCACCTGGCGTGGAAGGGGGTGCGGCGCAGACGATCATGACACAAGGCCACAATACCGGTAGTACAGAAGCGAGACGGGCCCGTCAATGCCATACAACTCCTCGCATTGTCTACTTTCAGACCATCATCCTATGTCAAGACTATCTTACGTAGAAGGGGCTGCCCACGATCTCGTCCAACGGCTGGCCGTCTTTGAAGAAGCGCGACAGCCCAAAGTCGGTGGCCTTGATCACGCCGCCCGGCCCCCTCTCCGTAAGCAGGAAGTTCTCGGGCTGGCGGGCAGGGGGCGGCAGGTGGGGGAGGGCACGTCTCGTCAGCGCCCACGCTCACGTACGGCAGGCAGTGAGCGCCAACACGGCAGCAGCTCCTGCGCCGGGTGGGAGGCCGCACGTGGCGCAGGAGCGCGGGCACGCAGGGGGTTCCTGTGGGCCTCGTCAGCGGTCCCGTCACGCCCCATCCAGGGCCCCTTCGTGCGAACAGACCCTGCGCGCCCCGCAGCTGCCGCCGGCCTCAGCTGGCGCTGGGCCCATCGCTGGCCTCGTCGGAGCGCACCGCTGCATGCGCCTGCCGTACCCCAGGCCGATCGACCCTAGACCGACCGACGCAGGCCGCGCATCATGGCACAGGCCCGCCCCCACCTTGAGGTCGCGGTGCACCACGTTCATAGTGTGGCAGTGGTGCACAACCGACACGATGGTGCGCATCACCTGGGCAGGGAGGGGCAGGGCAGGGGTTTAGGCAGGGCAGGGCGTGGGCAGGGAAGGGGGCAGGGCAGGATGTAGAGCCGCAGCACGTGAGCCAGCACCCCTTACCCCGTCTCCTGCCCAAACCCGCCGCGCTAGTCCAGGCGTGCGAACTCTGCGGACCAAGCCCCGCTCCCCCCCGCAGGGAACGCAGGCACGCAAGCACGCACGCACGCACGCACGCACGCACGCACGCACGCACGCACGCACGCACGCACGCACGCACGCACTCACGCACGCACGCACGCACGCACGCACGCACGCACGCACGCACGCACGCACGCACGCACGCCCGCACGCCCTCACGCACGCACGCACGCACGCACGCACGCACGCACGCACGCACGCACGCACGCACGCACGCACGCACGCAAGCACGCACGCACGCACGCACGCACGCACGCACGCACGCACGCACGCACGCACGCACGCACGCACGCATGCACTCACGCACGCACGCACGCACGCACGCACGCACGCACGCACGCACGCACGCACGCACGCACGCCCGCACGCCCGCACGCACGCACGCACGCACGCACGCACGCACGCACGCACGCACGCACGCACGCACGCACGCACGCATGCACGCACGCACGCACGCACGCACGCACGCACGCACGCACGCATGCATGCACTCACGCACGCACGCACGCACGCACGCACGCACGCACGCACGCACGCACGCACGCACGCACGCACGCACGCACACACTCCAACAGCCGCCCCCACCCCCACGGGCTGCCCATCCGGTGCCGCCGCGCCGCGCCGCTGGCCGAACTGGGCCTCCACCCCACCACCATGCAACGCCCATGTCCCACCACGCCGGTAGGACTGCACGCCTGCAGCTCAGCCGCGCGGCGCTGGCTGCAGCGGCAGCTGTACCCCCATTCCGCACCCCATCAACCGCACAAACCCGTGGCCCTTCCCACCCGTGACCCTTCCCTACCCCAGACCCTCGCGCACCTCCGCAGCGCGGCGCTCGCTGAAGTGCCCCGCCTCCGCGATCCTGTCGAACAGCTCGCCCCCGCTGCACAGCTCCATCACGATGTGGATAAAGTTCTTGTCCTCGAATGTGCCGCGAATGTTGACCACGTTCTACGGCGTCGGGGGCACCGCTCAGAGGTCAGAGCCAAGTCCAGAACCATGCACATGCACATGTGGATGTAATGAAAGGCGTGTCCCTGTACGTGCCGCGGATGCTGACCACGTGTTGGGGCGATGCACGGTGGCGGAGGTGAGCGCAGGGGCTCGTCAAGGAGCCGCCGGCACGACGGGAGACGGGCCAGGCGCCGGTTGGATTCGGGTGCGGTGCATCGCACACGCGACCCCACGTGCCGCGTGCCGTACCTTGTGCCCCGCCAGGTGGTTCATGATCTGGATCTCGCGCTTCACGTCCTCCACATCCTCGGGCGTCACCAGCTTGCGCTGCGAGGGGCCGGGGGACGGAAGGTGGGGTGCATCAGCGAGCGTCACCGGTAGCCAGCAGCCCACACAACATGCAGGTCCGCGGGTCGGCGAATGGTAGCAGCGAATGGTAGCCAAGTGGCACGCACGGCAGGTTGTGCCGGAGCTACGCCAACACCAGGCCGCGGTCGTCCAGGCGGGCGGGCGCTGCGGGAAACGGAGCCGGCAGCGCAGGCGCTCGGGCCAGCGCCCGGCAGGCCAGCAGCCCCCGTCCGCGCCGAAGCGGGGCAGCGCAAAGACCCGCTCGCCCGCTGCCGCTGTGCAGCAGGGGGCCTACCGCCGCAGCGCGCCGCACTGCCCCGCGGCGTCGGCAGCTATGGCTGCTCCGCGGCTGTGGCTTCGTCGCCGCCCCCGCAGCCCTTCGCTGCTGCGGCCGGCACGGCGCGACAAGCACAGCTACCGCGCAGTTGTTCCTTCCGCCCCACGCCGCCGCAACGTGCGTGCACGCCATGCCGCGGAGTCGTTGCAGCGTCTGACTCATGGGCCGCCGCTCGCGCGACCCCCTCGCCTGACCGGCTGCTGCTGCTGCTGCGGCAGCGGCGACCGCAGGCGCGGCAGCAGCGGACGTGCCGCACGAGCCCAAGGACATGACCCCAGCCAGGACCCTCAGCAGCTGGGTGTGTGTAGCTGCCATCATGGCCCTGGCCAACGGGGCAGTGCCGCGGTCGCCGTTCGCAGGCTGCGGCCTCAGGTCGCGCAGCGACGGCTGCTGCGCGGCCTGCCCAGGAGCCTCGCTGCCGCAGCTCGCCGCGCCTCGCGCGCTGCCGCGTAGGTCGTCGCGGGTGCGGCCCACGGCACGCCGGCGGCCGAGGTGGCACACGCACAGTCCCCGCCGGCTGCTGCGGCGCCGCCAGGACCATAACCGACGCCGCCGCCACCGCCGATGCCGCGCCCGCCCACGCATCGTGGCAGGCCTGCCTCACCCGGCGCCCTAGGGGCGGGCCAGCAGCAGCCGTTGGCCTCTGATGCGGAGGGAGCGGCTGCCGCCCACGGGCCCAGGCGGCGCGGGCCGTGGCCGGGCAGCAGTGGGCGGCAGCAGCGGGTGCCGTGCGGCGCAGCGGAGGCTGCCACCTCCACTGCGGGTCCGCCGCCGGTGCCCTGGCCTGCTGCTGCGGCGCCGCGCCAAGCGGCGGCGGCCGCGGCAGCAGCAGCAGCAGCAGTGAGCACCAGGCGCGGGGGTTGGGCTGCAGGTCGCGTGGTGGCAGCGGCGCCGCGCCAGCGCGCTGCCTGGCGCCGCCGCCGCGGCCCGCTGCGCTGCTGCCGCTGGCGAGAGCTGGAAGTGATCCCAGGCTGTGCGCAAACGCGGCTGCTGCAGTGTGTCACAGCAACAGCGCCGGGGCGCAGCGGCGCCTGCTCTGCCGTGCTGAGGCGTGTCGCCGCTGCTCCGCGTGGCGCTGCGCATGCGGCGCAGCATCTCGCCGTGGAATGTCATAGCTCGTACCGTACATAGGCTCTTAGCGCAAGCCCAGCCCCAGCCATGCTGGGTCGCTGCTTGGGCTGCGATGGGCTGCGGCCGCCGCAAGCGGGGTTTGCCCACTACGAACCCCTCCTGCATCTGGCAGCCGGCCGGCGCTGCCGTAACCCGGCACGCCAGTTGCCCGCCGCGTAGCGGAACCCCTGCCCTGCTCCGCGAAAGGGCCCCGGTCCCGCACCTTCGATATCGACTTGCACGCTAACTTTTCATTCGTCTTCTTATCAAAGACGAGGTGTACGATGCCGAAGTTGCCCTTGCCGAGCTGCTTGTCGAAGGTATAGAAGTCCCGTACGTCGCCGGTCTCCTGAACGAGCGTCTGCACCTTGAGCGCCTTGTAGCCCTCGGGCACCGCACTCTGGGTGCTGGCGCAGGAGCCCATGGCGCGATGCGGCGCGGTTGGGTGAGGCCGCGGGTTTCAAGAAGCGCCGGCCCCCGCCGGGCTACTGCCGCACAGCCGCCTCGCTTGTGGTGTATCTGTGAGAGGGAGGCGTAGGGAAGGGGCTGCTGCTAACAGGGGCACGTACGTTGCGGCGAAACCTAGTGACATGTGCCGACGACGTTGGCCGGGCGGGGTAGTTCGCCGTTGTGCATAGGAGAATTATGCTTCATGCAGCCCGGCTGAACACCCTGGAGCTCGCTGGGGATATTGTGGAGCTGGATGCGCGCACCTCGCCGCTCAGCCGTCAGAGCACAGTAGAGCACGGAGCCTGGTAGTCGGCTGGTGCTGCGCTCCGCAAGGCCGGGGTAGCACAACGCAGCAGTCGCGAGTCCTTTTATATGATTGCTCCAGCCTCGAACAGCGTCCTATCGCTTGGGGCTCATTTGAACAGCGCTTCGTCTTATAAGGCGCTACGCAGGCAAGCTTCTAGACGGTGTCACGCGGGCAAGCAGCGCATGCAGTTAAGAGCGTTGTGTGAAAGCCGAGGCACAGTAGCCGTGCAGTGCTGTAGACGCAGCCAGCAGTTACAGGGACCAAAAGCGTGGAAGAACGCAAGAATTGCATGCAAGATGATGCCGCACTTGGCTGCCTGCCCTTTGCCTTCCCCCAAATATGCACTGCACATAGATATCCAATTCGCCTTATTTGAACGGGTTACACGACGCACGTCACCTCAAGTTTCCAAGCCGTTGTCCCGCCAAGACCTGGCCTGCTGCGCACCCCGCCTTGCTCCCTCTGCCTGATGTTGCGTTGCGTCCACGCAAGGATGTAGAGCTCACAAGAGTTACTCGAGTACCAGTCGTTGCTGACGCACAAGGATTATGGCCACGCCAGCGCCTGGCGCGGGCGGCCGCAGCCCCTTGTTGGCGTGGTATCAGCAGCACAAGGTGGCTGTGTGGGGCTCGGCTGCGGCAACCGTGGCGCTGTACGCGGCGTACCGGGCAATGACCAGCTCCGCGGACTCGGACGATGAGGACCAGCCAGCTGCCGCTGCAGGGCAACCTAGGCGCCTGCAGCGCCAGCCGACTGGCTTCCAACGCCTGCGGTCGACGCTGACCAACTACTCGTCGGCAGCGTCCACCATCGCCGAGACGGCGGCCATCGTCTCAGCGGACCTGCGCACCTTCCTCACGTCCGACGCCGAAGAGCTGCCGCAGAGCCTGCGCCAGCTGAACAAGCTGTTGCAGGCGCCGGAACTGCAGGAGACGGTCGCAACCCTAACCTCGTCGGTTGTGCGCGGCGCCACGGCGGCCAGCACACCCGACGGCGCCCCCGCCGGACCTCCCCTTGTGGACACCATCCTCGAGGCGGTGCTCTCCGAGCGCGGCCGGGGCCTCGTTGGCATGGCCGTGGGCGTCGCGACGCGCAACGCGACGGTCGCGGTGTGCGAGTTCCTGGAGCGCCGCATGGACGCGGCCGGCTCATCCGGCCGCGGCTCGGCGCTTGGATTCAAGGACGTCTTAGACATGCTGTCCAGCGAAAACGGCGAGAAGCTGCTTACGCTGGTGAGGCGCAAGCAGCCGCAATGGGTGACCAGGCTCGCCGCTGGCCTGGCCTATCAAATGCTGCCTGTCCCCACCCTCCCCACGTGCTGGCCCACTCGTTCGCCTCCAGCCGCTGCCTCCCCGAGGCCCTGTCCGCTAGCCCTCGACGTGACGCCTCGACGTGACTTCCACGGCGGTGCCCCGCCTCGTCCCTTACCGCTCCCGCTGCCTGCCCGATGCCCTGCCCTCCCGCCCTGCAGCTGCTCACCAAGTCCATCCGTACCGCCGTGACGTCATACGTCGACGCGACCACGGGATACAACATGTACAACGACGTGCTCGCGTCCATATCCAACCAGGTGCGCGCACGTGATTTCGGGAGGTAGGCTCTTAGCGGCAGGGTCGGCCGCAGAGGCGCAGCTCAGGTGCAACTGCCGCACTAGGTAGAGCGCTGACTGCTCCCGGCCGCCCGCTGCGTCGAATCACTAAGTTCTTACACCCAGTGTCACCACGAGCGCGACCAAGTTCACGCGTTGACGTGTGCACTGCCGCCGCAGGAACACCGGGACGCACTCACGGACCTTCTCAGCCGCCTGACCGCCTCATTCTGCCGCGAGCTCGCAGTCGCCTACCGCCGCGCGACCGCGGCCGGCGGTGGCAGCGGCAGCGGGCCCGTGCCGGCCAACCGCAGCGGCGCCGCTGCCGCTGCCGCCGCGGCGGCGGCCGCCGCTGCCGACTGCGCCGCCGCCGGCTCCTCGTCGGCGGCCAGCGACGCCGTCACCGTCACGGCCGTGTCGGGCAGCGGCGGCGTCATGGTGCCGCCGCCGAGGGCGCACGGCGGCGGCCGCCAGGGCTCTTCGTCGGGCTCGGCGGTCGGGCTGGGGTCGCAGCCTGGGTGCAACAAGCAGGGCCAGGGCCAGCTGCAGCTGCAGTCGCAAGCCAGCGGCGGGCTGGCCCCTGCGGCTAGCTCGGGCAGCAACGCGCTGGCGCTCCTGTGCCGCGGGCCGGGGCCGGCGACCCAGGGCCAGCTGCAGATGCAGGTGCAGGCCTCGCCCGCCTGGCTCAAGCAGGTGAGGGGGCGGGGCTGCGCCTGGGTGGCCGGAGGCAGGAGCTAGAGTGGGGGGCAGGGCAAGGGCCCGGCGCAGCTGCGGCCGCAGGTCTGCGGTCGTTGCAGCTGGCAGGGGCGGGGCGGGGTTGCGCCGGGTCGGGGTCGGGGGGCCAGGGTAGGAGCCGGCCGAAGAGACTTTCTCCGCACAGGCGGTCCCGCTAGGCCATGTTCCTGTACCGTCGATCTAGCGTGGCGGCTTGCAGTTACGAGGAAGGGCGCTGACGCTGGGGGCGGCTACGGCGCTTCGCGTGCATCGCGCCATTTCCGGTTGCTGACTGAGCCGCAGCCGTCGTGACTCAGGCGTTAAAGCCGATAGAAGTTATCGATCTTCATTGTCGATTCATCGATACAAGTAATACAAGATATGAGCGCTGGCTGTGCGGCTGCCGCGCGTGCGCTGGCAGCCTCCACATGTGGGCGCTTCATCTGCGCACGGGTCACGGCGCTGCATGCCTCCTCATCAATGCCACCTCACGACGTCCATCGCACCCACCCGTGCCCCCTGGCAGGTGGTGCAGCTGGCGCGCGAGCGCGACGTGCGCTCCCTAGCGGTAGACGTCGTGCGCAGCGCCAGCCGCGAGGCGACGCGGGGAGCGGTGGAGGGACTGCTGCAGGTGCGGCCGGGCGCTGTCGGGCTGTGTGGGTGTGCTTCATCTTGCGACATGTGGCGGGGTAGCAGCGGCGGGCCTGCGCTGCATGGGCCGCGCCCGCAAGGCCATGCGGCGTGCGGCAGCGGGGCTGTGCTGGGGCGCGGCGGGCTCCTGGTGTTGTTCGTCGGCGCGGGCATGCCGAGGCACCGCACCGCATGCGCTGCCCTTTCCTCGCCGCAGCTCCGCTCGCGCGTATGCTGTCATGTGTTGATCGCTGTGATACGAGAAGACACCTGTTGCGTCGCTTGCCGGCAGCTAACACCGCTCCCACCGCTTTCACCGCAGGGCTCTAGCGACCCGCGGTCCGGCGGCGGGCTTCTGGTGTTGCCCGCAGGCGTGACCGCCGCAAAGCTCTACACGCTCGCCTGCCTGGCCGTGTCGCTGGCAGTTTACGCGCTCTCGCCGCGCGTGCTGCTCACGTAAGGCGGCGCGGCCGCCGGAGGCGGCCCCTTGCTGCTCGCGTCCGGGTGTGGAGCCGCGTGAGGCAGCAGCGCCGGGGCTGCTGGCGTGGGACTGGGGACGGGGCTCACAGAGGTTGGGGGCGCAGCAGGCGTGGAGCTGGCTGGTGGGCTGCAGGAGTCAGGATGCGGGCGCGGTCATGCGGCTGCTGCTGCGGTGTCGCTCGCTGCTCGCCCACATGGCCTGGGGTAGCAGGCTGGGCAGGAGCTGGTACGGACCGGCTCTCGCGGCTTGGGGCTTGGGGCAGGAGGCACAAAGGCTGGGCTGGGCTGGGCAGGCAGCCGGTATGGGTGCCGGTGCTGGCGCAGGCGGCTTGGGGCTGTGGGGTAGGCGGGTAGGCGGGGGCTCGGCTTGCCGCGGCGGAGCCGGCGCGCGGGTGCTGCTTGCGTGGATTGCGGACTAGGCGCTGGCGCCGCGGCAAGAGAGGCTGGGGCTGGGGTGGCGGAGGTGGCTCAGGTGGATTTAGGGTAAAGAGGCTTGTAGCTCGCTTCGCCCCCTTAGCCGCTGCACAGCGGGGGCTATGCCTAGAAGTCAAGGCTGGCTTGATGTACTAAGGGACAGAGCTCACAAACAGTCCCGGCTCAGCCCCCCCTGCTTACAATCAGTCTCAGCGGCAAACAATCGGCTTGTAGCGTCGCATAGGTTGTGGGAATTGGCGTGCTCAGGGCTCCACTTCACATGGGTCCTCGCCAGGGGGCGTTGCCCACTCCCGTCCCTTCCCCTCAAGCGCCACCAGCAGGCTCGCTTGCCCTCTTGCCAGTCAGTGCCAGAATAATGCTCAGGTGCCAAAGCCCTGATCAACAGGTAGGGGTAACAGATACCCGCCCGGAAGATGCGAAGGGTTGCGAGGCCTGTTGCCGTTGGTGCGGGTAAGCACTAGGGCCGGGGGAAGCCGCGGTTTCGGCGTGTCCAGTCCCGAAAATCAGTGCGATCGTGTTCCGCAAGGGCCAGAACGCATAGCGCAGCGACGAGCGGCCTCGCGTGGCCTCGCACCTTGCAAGCCACAGCGTTAGTCCGCGTTAGTCACGTCCACCCTCGCAATGCCAAGCTTCCGTTACGCCCAAACCGCGCGTGGTGGCGCTAAGCAACAACGCATGTGCGACGCCAAAGCTGCGAGCTTGCAGTCGTCTCATCTGTCACCTCCATTCGCGCCTACTCTGTATCGTACCAATCAGCCCGCGGGGCCTACAGGCATCCTGCAGTCGGTCGTGCTGACACATAGACGCACATACTGCTAGGTTGCATACAAGGCAAGCTAGGTTCAGTTGCGCCGGGCGCCCGGGCTTACTCGCTCGGGCGTTCATTCAAGACCGATACCTCGCTCACTAAGGTATTCAACTCCACGATGCTCACTGCGCTGACGAGCGCGCTAGGCTTGCCGCTTTGCGGAGGAGTGGCCCCACGCGCCGGTCCACCGTGCGGTTTCATCCGTGCACAGAGAAGCCAGCTCGACGTTGTTATGTGAGTGCTTAGTCGTTGCCACTATTGAGTCCAGTGGGTGCTGGGGTGGGCGATAGCTGGGGGCATCGTTTCTGACCGTCAACGCTAGTGGACGACGAGCAACGGGTAGCTCCACAGGTGCTGCGCAATGTGAGAAACTCACGCTGCTGCGCCGCACAAGAGCTTTTTTCCGGCCTGGCGCGGCCACCATAATGCCGCTTTTGCAAATATTACAGGAAGGACCTTGTGGAACGCTACAAGGCAGGACAACAACCAGCCGCAACCTTTCCTCGTCGGGCTCATCAGTTCTAAAGGTCGACTCGGCTGAGTAAGCAAACGACACAAACCGTAGCCGGTGGGCGTCCCTGCCCGACTCGCTCATCCCTCGCTCATCCGTTGCTTCAAACCTGCAGGAGCAAGGAACTCACGCGCTGGCGCTGTTACGCGACTATGCAACGGACTCTGTGCGCGGACGGTAACGCGCTGGTAACGCGCTCTGGCAACATCAGCCCTCAAGACCGCCGACCATCGTGTTCGCAGCCGCCCAGGCCCTGTCACAACGGGCGGGCAACACCACAGACAACCATTAAGCCACTCAAGACGACGCGTACGGACTGGCAGCTCGACCTCTTGAGGTGGAGAGCGAGCGCGGGGCTGGCGGTGTTGTGGCTCTGCCGCCGCCGCCGTGTCATGTGGTACAGACGCAGCAATCCGGCGGTTGTAGGCCATGCAAGCCACGGAATGGCATGGACTGGTTGCTAGGAGACTAGAGGCTTGGGGATTGCCGGGTGTAGCGGCCCTGCGTCGGGCCACCGCACGTGGTGCCCACTTTCGGCATGTGCTTGTGAGTCTCGCGTGTGTTCCAAGTGAGACTCGCGTATGTGTGATGTGTGCCAAAGGGATGCGTGTGGCTTGGGGCGGAGCAGTAGCGATAGCATGCGACGGCGACGCGCCGCCCGCTTGGTTGGCGAAGGCCTGGGCATGGCGACGCCATACTGCAGCTCCACGCCTCGCAGCGCCACACGGGCGTCCGTGCTGGCACGGCCGCCTGCTACGAGGCACGCCGCCGCCTGCTAGGTCGCTGCTCTGGAACCCCTGGATGCGCCACCAATCAAGTCGCGGCCCAGGCCGACGGGGGCCGTGCGCCGGCGACGGCACGCCCACGGCTCGGCGGTGCAGCACGGGGTGGTCTGCGCTGCTGAGCCGCCGCCACCTGCGGCCCCCGGCGCAGGGCCTGCGCAGCGAATTGTTTGCCATGTATGTGCCAATTGGATTTCCAGGTCTTTTGAAGAAGTGTGTGCTGCGGGGGCGCGGGGCGTTGGGCCACAGGCCTGGCTGTAGGCTTGTGCTCTGGGTTCGTGTGTGCGTGGCGGGCGTGTGGTTTGCGGTATGTTCTAATGACGACCAATCTGCATGCGTGGGCTCGCAGCTAGCAGCGTGAGTGCACTGCTGCCTCGTTCCCAAAGTGCGGCTGAGGGCGCTGCGAAGGCCAGCGCGGCTGCGCAGGGCCAGCGCCAACGCACGCCCTCGTCGCGTGAGCTCGAGCTGGCTGGCGTGCGGCGGTTGCGCTTGGGCGCGGCCGCCACGCCGGCTTTGCGGTGTTGGATGGGCGACTGATGTTGTAGGTGTGTTGTTCCCGTATGCGCCTTCGTTGTTCCTCGACTCGAGGCACGGCTGTGTGCCTTGAAATGCGCTGCGGAGCCAACCAGGCTAGCGGCGTGTCGCCGTCTGTTCCCCGCGGCGCCGGGCCTGTTGTGTGGGTGTGTGTGGTAACGCGCTATCCATCTTCATCAATCGAATGCGATTTGGGTGTCGTGGGCCTTGGCGCAAGTACTGTTCCCGGCTTAAGGCGCCCTGTCGCCCTGCCCGCGGAGGTCGGCGGCCGCATGTCCAGGGCCCAGGAGTAGCAGGCGGCGGCTGGCTGCAATGCGATGCCAGCTTGGCGTCTGCCCGCTTGCCTGCTCACTGGGACTGGCGGCGGCCGAGCCGCGCGCAGGGCCCGTGGCGGTTCCCTTTGCGTGCCGAGAGATCGGGGCCGCACTGCGGGCGCCGGCGCCGCCGCACCCGCCGGCGCGCGCACGGCTCCGGATAATTAAAATTTACTGGCAGCAGGGGGCTTTGCTGCGGGTTGGCAGGCTGGGAGAAGTAATGGTGGTGGGGGCGTGGTGTATGTGTGGGGGGCGGGGGAGCCGAGCGGCGCTGCTGCTGCCTGGATTGCGGCTGAGCTGCATGTCACGCTCCGACACATGTCCTGATCGTCAGTCCGCAACTGCTTTGCGGACGTCGCGCGGCATCGAAATGGTGGGGGCAAGCAGAGAGCGTGGGTGAGCCTGTCGCGCACAGCGTGGCATCTACGTACACGCGCAACTAACAATGGCCCCGGCCCCCGGCGCGAGTGTCGGCAGACTCTTGTGGCTCAACCACCCGTCTGCGGCTCCCTGCTTGAGCAACTCGAAAAACCGCAGCGGGGTTAGGATTGCAGCAGGATTTGGAGGGTCGCGTCGCAGCCTTCCGCTGGGCCGCCGCCGCTGGTAAATCAAACAGACCAAGTCAAGAACCTGTACCTGCAATCCTGCGACCCCGTAAGTTTTACCCATAGCTGCTGCGACGGGGGGCCAAGCAGGCAAAGCGGTGGGTCGCAACGAGCGGGGGCCTTTTGTTGGAGTTTGAATAAACAGGGTTACAGGTGGTTGTGTCTATTGTGAATCAGTGCCTATTGTGAATCACTGAGCCCTTCGTACTGGGTTTTGCGTTTTGGGAGCTGCCCGTCCAAACTTAAGGTGTCCTGGGGGTGTCCTTGGACCCTACCGACTTAGATCTGGGAGGGGCTGAGTTTTGGTGGTCCAGGGTTTTGCGACACGCGCGTGGGTGCGAAAGGCGGGCCGGCCCGCACAGAGGTGCCCGAACTACAGCGCCCGCCCCACAAAGCTCTTCCTTATACCAAATAAAGATGCTACAACGGCAAGATGGAGGGATGCTCGTTGCGCAGCGCGGCGGCCCAGTGCGGCGTCAGCTTCTCGACTCTGCAGCGCCGCATCACGGGCACGGTCCTCCCAGGCGCGCCACCCACCGCCCTGTCACCGGAGCGAGAGGAGGACCTGGTGGCGTGGATCGTCAGTTTGCACGGCTGCCACCGCACGCCACCTATCCTCCAAGTGCGCATGGTGGCGGCGGAACTGGAGGATAGGTCATAGGCCATGCGCAAGCCGCTGCAGCGGACGCAGCGCGCCAACGCTCCCTTTCCTCGCACCCAGGCAACGGAGGGGATGGGCCAGCATGGGGAGCCTAAAACGGGGGCCGAGGCTGCGGCCAAGGGGACGGGCTGCAAAAGCCAGCGCCGCTCGACCCGCAACAACCGCTCGCTGAAGAAGGACAGCAGCGGGGACGAAAACACGGCGGCGGGCTGAGCGCCGGGCCAGGGGGCGGGTGGCCGGGGGCCGGGCCGCGCGGGGGCCGTGTGGTGTCGTGGCAATGGTGGTGTGCGCTCGCTTGCACCAATTTTGCTGTTTCATTGCATTCGTATGTTTTA